>JADBJO010009525.1:45000-50000 GCA_016801955.1 Conus betulinus | reverse complement strand
TGTGTGTGTGTGTGTGTGTGTGACTGAATACCCTTGGAGACACATGACACTGTGTTCATAACGGTGATTTTTTTGTCTAAGTTAAAACTCTCTTAACACTAGACGAGTTCAGACAGCACCACAGAGGACATCACAGTTGGCTGTCTACGGCGCTTGGTTTAAACAAGTAGGCAGAGCTTTATTTTACGTCTTAACAGCAACAACCTCCACAGATTTTTCGCTTTGCCATCACACCTTCTGTACCACCTCAGTGGTACTGCACCCACGCCACTCATTTGGACCCCACTAATCCAGAGCTACAACCCCGCCTGTCCCCACCCAGCCATGGCACCAGTAATCCACAGGAGCAGTTAATGTCAAGTCGTTACGAGGCAACCCACCGGAGGAGACACTGCACTGTTGCCAAGACACTTCAGTAGTATTCAGTGGTGACTGTCCTGGCCCAACACATGCATGACACAATCTACTCAGCCCCCTACTGACGAACGTAACTGTTTGATCGCAGAGCTGGCGTGAGTGAACTCAAACTCTGAAAAGCACTAGCACGTCCGTCCAACGACAGTCCCCACGAATGTGCCGATGCCGCTGATGCCGGCACAATCAAACCAAGGCCATAGACGTGGAGAGGACATCGAAACAAAGGTCACCATAAGAACAGGGCAGGAAGGGCCACATGATTTAACACATTGTTTTCAGTGCTGATCGATTAGAATGAGCATGATGGAGATGATGCTACAGATTTCAATGCTGGCTTGAAACTGCATGACAGGGCTATAGTCGACATTAACTTTCATATTATATTCCGGCGTCAACTAGGCCTGAGAGATACGGACAACTGCAGTGTTGGAAAGAAAATTTGAGGAACACTCTCAGGCAGTGTTGGAAAGAAAATTTGAGGAACACTCTCAGAAGAAAGCAAAAAAGTCCCACAAATAAAATTGTTCTGATGGGAATCAAACTTACTACCTCGCAGTATGCGACGCTAAGCACTTTGCTATGGCAGCTGGTAAATGAACTATATTTTGTAGTTTAACAATTTGCTGACGCTTTTTCAACAAATAGTGCCAACCTTGACAGCAGATGTTTACTAAACAGAAAGATCACGTGGACATTGCGTGGACTGATTTGACTCAAACAGCAACCTCAGTCGATGATACTACTGACTTCATATTTAACACAATCTCAGTAATATCAACCTTTGGCTGACGTTTTTCTTCGTCCCTAATCACACAAGACAATATCTCCATTGGTGGAATATCATAGCGTGATCAATAACGAACCAAGAGTTCAATTTTTACTACATGTCAAGCATGTCATATGTTCCATTTAGCTCATGGTCATTGGCACAAAGCCGGTGTCGTATATAATACTGCCGCTCATAAATAGTGTCGCAGCGACAGTATTTCCCGGGAAATACTGCAGCTGGTTCATGAAAAATTATCGCTGAGCGACTTAATTTCATAGAAATTGGTAGCGCGACAGGATTTCACATGAAATGTCCATAAGACTTTGTCGTTGCCTAAAAATAAACTCGTGTCGCGACAGCATGTCACGTACAAAAAAAAAAATTGCTGCCGTAGAAAAGTTGTCGCTCCGAAATAGCATTTCCCGTGAAAAAAAACCGACGTCGAAGACATGATCGGTCTCTGCCCCAACTCTACCCCCACCTCTCTCTCATGGTTTTACGTATCAGTTGCCCCATTGTCTTTCTGTCTATGATTTTATTTGTGTCTGTTTATCTTTCTGTCGGTTTATCTTTCTGTCTCTAGTTGTTTTTTCTCGCTCATTCTCTCTATGTATCGTCCTCCCTCTATGTGTTTGGCTCTCTTTAGTTTCACTCTGCCCGTCAAACTGTCAGTTGGTCTCTCTCTCTCTCTCTCTCTCTCTCTCTCTCTCTCTCTCTCTCTCTCTCTCTCTCTCTCTCTCTCTCTCTCCACTCTGGAAGTGCAAGCATGTATGCGTGTATGTGGAGAGAGCGCGACGGTGTGTGTGTGTGTGTGTGTGTGTGTGTGTGTGTGTGTGGACCTTGAAACAAGTGCATTCAAGCTCAAATACATTTGTGATTCATTTGTCCCTAATCACGCAATCTCTCTCTCTCCCCCCTCCCTCTCCCTCCTCTCCCTACCTCCCTATCTCTCTCATTCTGTGTCTCTCTCTCTCTCTCTCCCTCTCTCTCTCATCTGTCTCTCTCTCTCTCTCTCTCCCTCTCTCATATTCTCTCTCACTCTCTCTCTCTCTCTCTCTCTCTCTCTCTCTAACTCGCTCTCTCTCCTAGGATACCCCGTGTCAGCTATCACTTTACATACCCCACCCACTCTGAACATCTTCTCATGGGACGATACTCTTTCCCCTAGACAATGTAACAGAACCCTTAAGACTTTTTCCCTTAAACCCTGCAAGTTACACAATAATCTCTTTGCAGAAGTGTATGTGCGTGTTTGAGTTCGTGTATGCCCACGCATGCGCGTTTACCTGTTCCACGTGTGCGTGTGTGTGTGTGTGTGTGTGTGTGTGTGTGTGTGTGTGTGTGTGTGTGTGTGTGCGTGTCAGAGAGAGAGAGAGAGAGAGAGAGAGAGAGAGAGAGAGAGAGAGGGAGAGACAGAGACAGAGACAGAGACAGAGAGACAGAGAGACTACGTACACACGCATGTACACATGTATGGGTGGGCACACACGCACACGAACTCACACACATACATTTCCTCACTCATGCACTCCCTTACAGTACAGGAGGGACACAACCCGTTGAAGGAGGTATGATAGTCAGAGATGGATGGGGCAGAGAGGAGGTCAAAGCCGAAGTAACAAATCATATAATTATCCCCATAATATTACATAATAGGTGACAGGGCTATGTGAATGTCACTATGGATAGTCATGGGAAGACATATGGGTAGTCATGGGATGACAACGAGACACACGAAATCGTATAATAGCCGCACTCTTTTATTATGGATATCCTAATTCATTACATGCTACACCCAACTCTTAAAAACTCCTTTCCTTCTACCTCAGATGTCTCCGAGTTTCTGATTTGGATCTTATTTTAAAGAAGAAACAAAAAAAAAAAAATGATGTGTAGTAGTTCCATGGCATTATAGTATACTATTACAAGTTGCAGCGTTTGGACTGCTCATTATTTATAGGCCTAAATAGTGTACGACGAACGAAGAGAAAAATAATTATGGCAATGATATTTTAGAAATTTGCGTTATTAGCTATTTAACCGCTTCGACCTTATTGGACTATGTGACCTTTTTACTTCTTAACTTCGCGGCATCAAAAAACGAACACATGTCTTTGATCTTGGTCAGAAGGAACTTCATCTTTTGAAAATTTCGGTTCTGTCTTCTACCGCCAAACTTCAGAGGTTCAAGATCCAGCTTTGTCGGCAGTGTGTGTGTGTGTGTGTGTGTGTGTGTGTGTGTGTGGCATCTACTTGTTTAGAAGAAACATATCCAAATATTGACGGTGCTTTGAATGTTTCTTTTTGTTTTCGAACATTAATTCGTTTGTTTGTCTTTTTTTAAAGAAGCCATCCAAAACAAAAGATAATTTATATAAATGTGCTATGTTTCACATTTTGAACATGATTATATTTAGGCCTTAGGTGCCTTAAAACGAGCGTAATGAAGAAAACCCATTTTGAACGTTGCGTTCTGCATTTTTTCTGAGTTGTTTATTTCATTAAACTAGATAAAAGCTTTAGAAAAGAAATGGATGATCCTGTCAACCAAATACTATGTTATTAATCAATTTCAAAATCACGGCTTCCTGTGAGCTTTGAATGCCTTAAAGGACTGCAGTAAAAAAGCCAAATGATGCCTGAAGCTCTGCATTATGACCTCTGATGACTTTTGGGGTTACTTGTGACTAAAATGGGTTACTTTGACTCGTTTGTAAATTCATGATTTTAAATGACATAGAAGCACTGCAATTAAAGCAAGACAGCTGAAACTGTCCGTTCTGCAATTTGGCTTTTATTAGCTGTTAGACTATTACATTTTTGTGTTTCTGTTCTGACAATTAAGGATAATCATTTACTCCTTAAGTTTAGTTTATGAATGTGTTGAAAACTCCGGTGCCTTTAAACGGATTATCGAACAAGCTCACACATCTTATATGGCCAACAGACAAACAATATTGGTTCGGGTTTATGAATAATGCGTGTCGATTAACACAGGCCCGTGGCCCAGTAGTTGCCACTCCCTGGTCCATTTAACCCGAAATGATGTCTAAAGTGGTCTTCCTTTTGTTTTTTTCTACAGACTGTTATGATTTCGTATAGAGAACTTTTTGAAATAAAGATAGCCATTTGATGGTTGTACTGTACGGAGCTCGTATGGTAATCTTTATCAATAATTAACCTTGAGTGAAGTAATTTTAGTGAAGGAGGTAGAGCTGCATTTCTTAGGGGTTCTAACTTATCCAATCTTCCCCTACTTTCGTTGAGCTGAATGTCTTAGGCCTATGATATTGATTAAAAAAATAAATAAATTAAAAAAAAAATCACATTTCACAGCTCACACACACGCACACACACACACACACACACACACACACACACACACACACGCACACACACACACACACACACACACACACACACACACACACGCTCGCGAGCGAGCGCGCGTGCACTTATTCACACACACACACACACACACACACACGCGCGCGCGCGCGCGCGAATGGAAATTTGACTTTTGTCAAAAACATTTATGATTAAAAAAAAAAAAAAAAAAAAAAAAAAAAAAAAAAAAAAAACTGCGACAACTTTTTATTCCAAGGCAGGCTGCATTATTTTCTGTGATTTTTTTACGCTCAACCGCGGCGACGGTTTCCACGTTGCAGAAAAAAATCGTCGTTGTGAAATATTAACACTGCGACCATATTTCACAGGAAATGTTAACTCTAGCAGTCAGTTTTCACGTGAAAATGTGTCGCAAGCGACAGCATTCACTGACTACAATATTTCACACTGTCCTGTCGCAAAAAAC
>JADBJO010009525.1:0-42500 GCA_016801955.1 Conus betulinus | reverse complement strand
GGTTGAGCATTTTTAGAGTTTTACTGGCTATTTAATTTTATTTGTTATATATATATATATATATATATATATTATATATATATATATATATATATATATATATATATATATATATATATCCAAAAGAAAAAAGAAACAAGGACAACAAGCTGTCGTGGTTGTAAATGAAATTTTCGGCTTTATTTGCCTTCATCAGCACATGACATCCTCACTGAGTGCCAGCAGGTAAGGTATATATATATATATATATATATATATATATATATATATATATATATATATATAATGGAAATTGTTAACCTGCACTTGTTTTCCCCCACTACTTAAATGTTCAGCATTATATTGCTTGGTTAATCAGTGGGTGATTGCATCTCTTACGAGATCCAAGGAAAGGTTGTTCTGCACGATTCTTAGCTGCTGACAATGCTTGGGTTGTTGAACAGCGGAGCTGACCACTCGGACTGTTCCGTATCTTTTGATCTCCCTTGCATCCTTGAATTGATCCTCAAGCATAGGCTCAAAGATCGTCCCTTACATTTTATACTGTTTGCCTAATATTTTTAGTTTTCAACAACTTTTTTCCTCTCCACACTTTCGCTTTGTTTAATTCTACTACCTTTCACTGGCTGCTTTGGGGGGTGCTGTTGGATTCTTTTTCGAACCCTTGGCCGTCAGAACACCACAGAATTTATGGACTGTGGTGTGTCTCTATCTGACGCCAAGAGCACAGACACAATCAGCCGTGTCTCCCTGATGAGTCCGATCCAGCGGACGAAAGGCCTCAGAGCAGGCGATACATATAGATCTGTCTTCGAGAGGAATTGCGATAGTTTCCTCGTGCAGCTAGTGAAGGGTTTTCATATTTATGATATACATTTTCCCATTTACTTCATCTTCATTTTTTTTTTCTCTCAATTTCAAATCTTTGCCAAGTCACTACTATAATGAAGGAAGAATTGTTAACCTGCACTTGTTTTCCCCCCAATACTTAAATGCTCAGATATATATATATATATATATATATATATATATATATATATATATATATATATATATATATATATATCGTCCTTACAGAAAGGATTCATTCATCAGTTATTAGTACTTGAGTACGACAGAACAACAATCACTTATCTCTTAAAAGTGGATGACTGTGGCTACAGAGTGGATTCTGAACTAAAGGGGAGACAATATGGGTCATGAGGAGGAGGATAATAATGATAATAGAGATAATGATACTACTACTATTACTACTTTAACAAAAATAACAACAATGACAATAACCATGACAATATGATAATAATATTAATAGTAATAATAACAATGATAATGATCATCATAATCATAGTAATAACAACAATGATAATAATTATGACAATAATAAAAAAAGAATGCTGATGTTAATAATAACAATAATCGATATAATAACAATGATCATAATGAAAATAATAACACAACAACAACAGCAATAAATAATATTAATGATGATAATAACAACAACAGTAATAACAATAATACTAAGAAGAAGAAGAAGAAGAAGAATGATAATAATAATAATAATAATAATAATAATAATAATAATGATGATGATGATGATGATAATAATAATAATAAATGAAAAAACAATAAGAATAATATTGATGATGATAATAATAACAAGAACAACAACAACAACAACGACGACGACGACAATAATAATAATAATAATAATAATAATAGTCGTAGTAGTAGTAATGTTGACCATGACAGATAGATGGAAGAGAAATAAGCAAATGAGAAAAAAAAGCTAAGAGTACCATTAAATTAGAAACGTAAGAGGGAAAAAGTGGAGAAGACCCAGGAACAAGAAAAGTCAATGTGTATGTATTTGAACGAAAACCAGGTTCTTCTCGATGTCCCTAGCTTTGTCCAGAAATGTCGTCCATCCATCCATCAATACATGTTCATGCCTGAAAAGCGCAATTGCTCACCACCCATCCACAAAACACAACAAATCCATTCCCTGAATTCCTCAGCTGGGCACAGTGTCGGTTCTAACAAAGAAGGTAAGATGGGATCAACGTCTTCATTCACCTGTGGATTGAGGTGCTTTAAAAAAAAAAAGAAAAAGTAAAGCTGGTAGGGTTACAGCGAATAACATATAATAAAATTTTGGTACGAAATGGCGTTTTGCAAGGTATGCACGATAGCCAATTTATGCGTAGCTTCCGCAAAGGATTTGACAGATTGAAAGTTACGTGTTCACACTGTGGAAGAGTGTTCCTTAGTGCGACATGGTTACATTACCGACATTGATGAGAAAACAAAGATCTAGTTGCACAGTGAAACGACTGCAGGCGGAAGTCTAAACTCATCTTAAATGCATGTTAGCGAACCGCCAAGAGAAACGTGGACAAACGAGTCACAAGACAAACCACGACGCGTTTGGATCTCTTAGGTCTTCTTAAGGAAAGACAAAAATAAATAACACAACGAAAATGAACGAAAGATGTTATGTTAGATTTAATCGTTCTAACGGGAACATGTTTCATTTGTAAGTGCAGATTTAACTGAATATTTCCGTACCTAGATATATTCATAAAAATGTAGACTACAGATACAAAATGGAGAAATCAATGTTCCAGATTGAAAGGAATCATCCAAGCTGCCAAACAAAATAGCCATAACTTAAAGTGGGGTCATACTTAGATTTGTTATAAATACTTTTTTCTTTCTTTTCATTTACAAGCTGTCCACAAACATCGTATCTTAATGGAGTAACCATGTGATTCTAAAAAGAGTCTGTATAAGATGTTTTCTCTGAATGTCATGATCTGATGGATTTGAGGTCAAGAAGTATGTGTTGTGTTTAAAACTTCTGATGTATGTGTACACTGTTGATGTTGACCACTGGATTGTTTTCTTTTTGTATGCCCATTATGTTTTTGGTATGTATGCATTAGATTTTAAAATACTAAATTTCCAGTTTCACCATTGTTATGTTCAGTAGTAGTAGTAGTAGTAGTAGTAGTAGTCGTCGTCGTCGAAGTAGTAGTAGTAGTAGTAGTAGTAGTAGTAGTGTCGTTCCTGTTACTGTTGTTGTTGTTGTTGTTGTTGTTCTCCTCCTCCTCCTCCTCCTCCTCTTCCTTCTTCTTCTTCTTCGTTTTTGTTGTTATTTTTGTTAATGTTATGATTTTTGATATTCATTATTATAATTATTAACATAGCAATGATTCTTATTATCATTTTATTATTATGATGATGATGATGATGATGATGAATAAATTAGTATAGTATAATTTTGATGATGATGATGATGATGATGATGATGATCAAGATGATGATGATAATGATGATTGTCATCATCATTTTTATTATTATCAATATCATTATCATCATCATCATCATCATCATCATCATACTATTATCATTGCCATTTTTATTATTGTTATGATGATGATGATGATGATTATATCTTTATCATGTTTATTATCATCATTTTTTTGTTTATTTTGTTGTTGTTATTGTTGTGGTTATTATGGCTGCTGTTATCATTATACCAATTACTATCATCATTATCATTGTTTTCATTATCGTTGTTGTTATTGTAATCATCATCATCATCATCCTCTTCACAATGATGACGATGATGTTGATGATGATGACTGTTGTTCTTGTTGTTGTTGTTGTGTTACTGCTGGTGCTGCTGCTGTTGTTGTGTTGTTGCGGTTGTTCTTGCCACTGTCGTCGTCATCGCCGTCGTCGTCAATGTTGTTGCTATATATATATATATATATATATATATATATATATATATATATATATATAAACAAAGCTTGCTGTTATGTCTAGATTGTAGAAATAGGGGGATGATAAGCCTTCATAACTGTAGTGGTAGATATTTCTGCCTAATTGACAGTATGTGCTTGAGTGGGTGAATGAGGAATAATAAATGCTTCTCAAAATGAACCTTCAGCAAGTTTATAGTATCTTATAAGAAGGAGACAATCTCCAATGGGGAGGAAGCTCACTGACATATAACTCCTGGTCAGATACCGGTATTTCGAAACCTGAATGTTTCTCCTCAGTGACCGCGGAAAGTGGTAATTTGACTCCTCTGCCTTTTCGGTTTTAGAAGAATGCTATACCAGAAAAAGGCTGGTGTGCAATACCATAGTATGTTTGTTGAATTAAAAAAAAAACAACAACAAAGGTGCCACCTAAAAAGCAAAAGAAAATCATGAAAGAGCAAAACAAGCTACATTTTCTTGTGAAAAGTATAAAATATAAAAAGATAACCTCTTGACACAAGTGCTGAGGGCCAAATCTTGGAATGAATCTGCAAGGGACTGAATCACAATAAACTAATAAATTCCTTGTAATTCAGTCCCTTGCGGATTCATATATATTTGTTTCAGCATAATATACAGAATTTTTAAGTGGCAAGTAAACTCCTAACGATAAATAATCAGTGCCTGCACCTAATAATTTATGAGACAGCTTCAGAGGAAGCATATCGTCGTGTTCGATATGTAGTCTCTTCAACATACTTCACAAGTTTGTTTCTCATGAGGATGATAATAGCACCGGACAGACGACCATGGACACTGTCTGAAACCTTTACACCAGGGGAAACACATACCTTATGGGAAGGGGAAAATGATTCTGGTACAGGTATAATAAAGGTTTCCACCAAAAGAATGATATCATAGCTATTTACAAAACAAACAAACAAACAAAAACAAACAAACAAACGAAAAAAAAAAAATCAACCCTTGAGTAATAGTCCAAAATATTTCAATATGAAAGACCACAAATGAAAATAACGTTTTATCACCAGCATGTTTTTGATCTGTTAACTGGTCTATTTGTGGACGATCGACTGGTTCCCATGTTAGAAACACGAGCTTTGTGAATGTTTAAAGGGCTTTGGCCTGACCTTCATTAGCCACATTTATCAGCGTCCTCAGTTGTGGATTGATTACAGTGCCAGTCACTGGGGAGCTTTTGTTGCTTTGGATAGGAAGAAGTTTGTCGGCTGCCAGACTGGCTTCTGGTCAACACTGATGACGGCTGACTGTCAGAACTGTTTTAGGTTTGGGTTGACATGAACCCATGGTCTTCCCTTTACCCCTCCCCCTTCCCACCCATACCTACGTTTTTCGATGGAGTGTCTTGATTCGGGTACCTGGAAAGGGAGAACCTCTCCCATAACTCCAGGGGGAATGGCGCCAGGAACTGGTGACAGCAGGTAATGAAGTGGGAGGGTCAAGTCTGGCACCCTCCTCTGGAGCTGAGGTTGACGTGTCAGCATCGGCACCAAGGCCATCACCAGCCTGAAGCTGACAGGCGTCGACATGATGTAAGAGATCTGGTTGACATCATGATGCAGATGACCAGGAGTGACGTCATGAAGGGGGCTGCTGGAGCTGGGTTCTTGCAGAGGATGACTGGGGATGACATTGTGGAGGATCTGGCTCGGATTGACGTCATGAAAGGGCTGCCTCTGGGTGACTTCTGCTGAGTACTGAATGTTACAAAAATCAGACTCAGGCCGACAACACCATGAAGAGGCTGACCGGCAACATCGTGAGAGGACTGACTGGAGATGACACCTCATGGAGACTGATTTAGGGTGATGTCCCACTGGGGCTGCTTGAGAGTGACTTCACGCAGAGGCTGGCCGAGGTTGAATGTGTGACTGGTGTTCTGGTGCTGACACCACTTTCCCTCAGGGTGCCGTGTCGGCCAGATCTGGCTGAATTCCTATGGCGTGGTGATGTTCCTGCTGCTTCAGAATAGGATGCAGCAGTACCACTAGTAGGAAGTAAAGGGGGGGGGGGGGGGGGGGGGGGGGCATGGAAATTTTTCACTATAAGTCTTCCATTCCTACCGTACGCATGCTTTCCCTGCTCATTGAGATACAGTATGGTGTCCCTCTGTGTCCTGGTCAGATCAGCCCCAACACGAAGTCCCTCGCGTCTGCGTATCCTGTCCCTACCACCCCTGTCCCTCACGAAGGTCATAGCATCTCTCCATCTGCTGAACCTGACAAGGATGGGGCGTGGGTGGTTGGACAAATGGGGCCAGGAACCCAGACAATAAACACTATGTCTATCTCTTTCCAGTTTGTTTGCAAAAGGTTTTATTGAAACACTGTACAAGGTTGGACATGCATACCTGGATGGTTTCTCCTTTTACATCTTTAAAGCGATAAAATATCAGATTAGAGCGTCGTCAAAGTCTATCTTGATTTTCTACCGCAATTTCCAGTTTTTTTTTGAGGTACGAGATTGTGTTGTGAAGATTTCCTTGGATGTCCTGTAAATGTTCTTTGTTTAACTGTACTTGCTCTTCCAATCCCATTGTGAAGTTCTTTAGCATATGATGCTGTGAATGTATTTCTCTTTTTTTTCTTCTTTTTTTGTGGTATTCATCCACAGCATCGAGTTTCTTTTCAAGCTGGTCATTGTAAGATCGGGCCGTACTCATATCAATAAGAGTATTTATTTTAGTTTGTCGTTTAATCGTGCATTTTGACTGTTACGTTTCACTTCTAGATCTTTGACAAATTCAGGAATATTGCCAGGGCCTGGATTAGATCCCCACAATATCCCCACATTTCAGCAAACGAAATCTGAGATAGGAGGGGGAGCACTGGAAAACGTATAGGCGAAATGAGAGAAAATTTCAGTCGGTCACCAGTTCACAACACAACCTCCTACCTCAAAAACAAAATTTCAGTTGGGGAATGGGTGGAAATCAAGACAGGGAGGGGAGTAGAAAGACACAGCATTATGCTCGGTAGACAGCGAAAAGTCATCGTACATACTGCTCTTTGCCCTGAACACAGCTCCACACAATGTCATATGCAGGAGAAAGGGGCGCTGAACAGAATCATTGCTGGCAGCAACAGCCACAAAACAAACACTGCCACCTCTGGTCCATTGTGCACATGACCTGCAAACGGCTCACAACCACTGTCTCTACACACAGATTTCATCATTTTTCTTAATCATAATTTTGATAAACGTTGTAGCAAACTGAACTACTGCACAACGATAACTCTGTAAGTCTACAGCCATGTCTGATCATTAACACTCAGCAAGCCTTGTAGTGAACAGTAAACACACAGAGTGCGGGAAACTGGAAACAGAGCGAATTGTAAACAAGACTGCACTCGATGAATGCTCAGCTCAGAGAGAGAGAGAGACAGAGAGCAAAAAGAAAAGACATCATTCTCCTTGAAGATAATGCCGCAGTATTATCGATCAGCAGCCGAGCATATCAACGACGTCATCTTAGCATTAATCTCGTCTTTGACTCAGAAACTTCAGATTCGTTCTAATGGAGTATAGCATAGAATCGATGTCTGTGAAGTGGATGAGGGCATTTTGGTGCTCACAGTAAGATCCAGTAGAGAACTACATCAGGTGACTGGATCTGATTCGCATTAGCAACCATCTTGTTCAAATAATGCTGTGATTATATAACCAGAGAGAGAGAGAGAGAGAGAGAGAGAGAGAGAGAGAGAGAGAGAGACAGACAGACAGACAAACAGACTGGCAGACGGACAGACAGACACCTCTGGTGAGTTAATACAGACATAAATCAAGATCAGTTCTGCAAACAGACATTCAGTTTACTTGATGAGATATACATTTTTTTAAATTTATAAACCAAGTCATTTCAGACAAGGAAGGACAGATGAACTGAACAGAAATCACAGAGACACACATAACAAAGTGGAGACAAAGTCATAGGAGATGGTTTACGGTATATTGTGTGTATGTGACCCCTGCAAGTGGTTGTCACTTAATCCATTTCTTCCCAAGAAAATCATTTTTGATTTTTTTTGTGTGTGATTTTTGTTTGTTTCTTTGTTTTTTTGCATGTGATTATAAGCCCAATAGTATGAATGTTTGCATAAATCAAGGGGGGGGGGGGGATTGAGTGAGTTTTACACAATGCACACCTGAAGCGTGCATGGGAATGAGAGGGAACGTGAAGTGATGTTCAGCTTGCACGCTTCAAGCGTACATGGGAACAAGACCATACAGGTTCTGTTCATACTGAAATGTACAGTTTACGCACGAATAAATCCAAATAGCGCTGATTTTGTTCAGCAACATCCTCTCTTTTACTTACTGACACTCTGCCATTGTTACTGAACAAGAAATTACTGGTGAACAAATAAGGTCAATCCAAATGAAAATACCTACTTCAGTCTCAGTGTGCAGACAATCTAGTATGTACAAATTTGATAGGAAACAACATAGCTTTCATTTGGTTCAACACTGTCCTCTCTTTTATTACTTATTGACACACTGTCATTGTTTTGAACGATAAATCACTGGTAAACGAATAAGGTAAACCAACATAAAAATAAGCACTTCAGTCCCAGTGCAGACGAATCCTGTATAATGGTCGTTTCTTAGTAGGCAGTCAAGCCAATCTATTACTTTTCTTATGTGCACGCGTCCACACAACAGATACACACGCACGCACGCACGCACACTCGTGCACACACACACGCACACACATACACACGCACACACACACACACACACACACACACACACACACACACACACACACACACACACAGTGTTGCAAATATTGGCAATTCATTGGCTTTCAAGTAAACAGACACTACTTGATGCCATGGGAAACATTGAAGCACTGGTTGTGCACACCAAGTTCGCATTTTCGGCAGATTTTCTGAGTGTCCTTGTGGCACAGTGCGCAACGTTTTGTTGTGGGGGTGAAGCAACTGCAGAATGTCCAATACCATCAAACCGAACATCGTTTGGCACTCTTTGGACAGCAGGAAGGGGTTGTTGAGCATGGTTCTCTTGGCAGCATCAGACAGAACAACATCCAAGCTTTCTGCATGGCAACCTCCACTGTATGAGTGAAAAGCGGCCAACACCACTTTTTTGTTCACATGGAAATGCCACACTTGTTAAAACTCTGGTTTGCCCTGTCAACTCTTCCCATTGCTATGTTGTAGATCCTGTGGGTGTTCAATGTTGACAAATTGACGTTGTGCTGCTGACCATCGTTTAACCTTGGCAAGTGGCACAACATGATCACTGTTTGCTGCAATGGACACCGCATTGTTGTCATTCCATTGCATCACCAGCACATTACTGCGCATTTCATGTTAAAAGCGAAGAGTTTTTTTTTTTTAGTTCTTTTGCAAATTGAGCTGCATCTCTAAGTGGACAGTTGCCCACACTCTGCTTCTCCTGGTGGTCCCAGTTGCCCCCAATCCATTGGCTGTTAACTCAGTCAGCAGCGGCAGTGATGTAAAACCAAAATGTCCAATGTGAAGTGGTAGGGATGCTTGGGAAGCTCAGACATCAAAATCATCATAACTGTCCCTTCCAAGACCCAAATTGGCCAACATTATGTCTCATGCGAGCACCAGTATATCGAGGGTTCACTGCCAGAACCCAGTATCTCATATACATGTACAAGTGAGATACTGGGATCTGGCAATCAACCCTCGTTATGGTTCAAACTGAACAATGTATCCTGTCAGATCAGCGAGAGTCCACAGCTTGAAAGCAAATCTAATAGATTTCCCTGTGATGAATTGTTTTGCTGAATGGTACCCAGAACAAGGAACCACACTCTCGTCAATAGAGAGCTCCCTCTGGAAAGTAGAGGAGAGACTTTTCGTTGATAATTGAGAAGAATGCTCTTAGTTTGGTGAATTTGCGATGTGAGTCCAGTCCATTGTTATCAGCAAGGTGCACATATCTCATGTGGTCATCAAAGCAATTTCTGCTCATTGAACTTGTTATGGCAGGATTATGGCAGTCAGCATTTCTTTCTAGTACATGTGTCTCCGAGGTAGTTGGTTGTGTCCAGATAAGAGAAAGATGGCCAAAAAAATGTACGGAAATCTTCCCTGTTAGTTGTGAAGGCATGGTTTACTTTGTCTCTTGCTGCATAGAGATTAGTTTGCTTAACCATTAAAGTCCACAATTTCATCATCAAAAACACTTCAAAATCTCATTTGTATTTAAATGGTGATGGAGGAGTGCAGGTTCTGGAAGATCAGGCCATTGTTACTGAGTGTTTTAAACGACCAGGCAAATCTTTTTTTTTTTTTTTGTATCCAAACCCACAGGCCTGGTTGCTGCAAGTTCTTTTACTGTTGATTACGAAGCGAGCGACCTGCCTGCTGTTGTCGTGAATGGTTACAGGGGGTGAGCCTCAGTGGTGGAGGGGCAGGTTGTGTGGTTGAACGCAGGCAGGTTGTGGTTGAACAGGGGCAGGTCGTGGTTGTGGTTGAACAGGTGACAGTTTGTGGTTGAACAGGTGGCAGGTTGTGGTGCTGACCAGGGGTAGGTTGTGGTTGTGGTTGAGCAGGGGCAGGTCGTTATTGTGGTTGAACAGGTGGCAGGTTGTGGTTGTGGTTGAACAGGTGGCAGGTTGTGGGTTGAGCAGGAACAGGTCGTGGTTTTGGTTGAACAGGCGCAGGTGATTTGGGTTGAGCAGAGGCAGGTTGTGGTTTTGGTTGAACGGGAGCAGGTCGTGGTTTTGGTTGAACAGGCGCAGGTAATTTGGGTTGAGCAGGGGCAGGTTGTGGTTTTGGTTGAGCAAGAGCAGGTTGTGGTTTTGGATTGAGCAGGGGCAGGTTGTGGTTTTGGTTGAGCAGGAGCAGGTCTTGGTTTTGGTTGAACAGGCGTAGGTGATTTGGGTTGAGCAGGGGCAGGTTGTGGTTTTGTTGAGCAGGAGCAGGTCGTGGTTTTGGTTGAACAGGCGCAGGTGATTTGGGTTGAGCAGGGGCAGGTCGTGATTGAGCAGAGGCAGGTCGTGATTGAGCAGAGGCAGGTCGTGATTGAGCAGGGGCAGGTTGTGGTTTTGGTTGAGCAGGTGCAGGTTGTGATTTGGATTGAGCAGGGCCAGTTGTGGTTATGCAGGGGCAGGTTGTGGTTGTGCAGATTGTGGTTTGGTTGAGCAGGGGCAGGTTTGGTGGTTGTTGTTAAACAGGGGCAGGTTAGGGGTGGGGGAGATCCAGGTTGGACATAAGAAAACTGCACCTCACCTTTATCTCCACCTACTCTGTCACTTTGTCCATCCATGCGAAAAATAACACCTTCGGCTGAAGCCAATAGCTGTTGAAGGTTCAGGCTATGAATCTCACCTCCCTTACCTTCATCACCACTATCGTCGTCAGATAAGTGTCCATCTCCTGGAGCAAAAAAATAGTAAATTACTTAGACATAACATTAGACCTCAAGGATCATACATACAAACCATACAAAAAACCTAATGACACACCTGTCTACGTAGACATCAAAAGTAACCATCCACCCTCCATTCTAAAAACCATACCTAATGGTATAAACAAAAGACTGTCTAAAACTGTCATGCAATGAGAAAGCATTTAATAGTGCAGCAGCCGAATACCAAGAGGCGCTGTATAAAAAGTGGTTACAACTACAAATTACAATACAACCCAGATAACAACACGAACAGCAATAAAAAACAGGAAAAGAAAGATTATATGGTATAACCCTCCATATGATGGAAGAACAAAAACTAACGTAGGAAAAGAGTTCTTAAGAATCCTTACAACATCATTCCCAAAAGAACATGTTCTATCTAAAATATTCAATAAATAAAACACCATCAAGCTATCGTACTCGTGTATGCCTAACCTTAAAAATATAATTGATTCTTCCAATAAAACCAAAAGCAATACAACCAAAGAGGGTGACGAAAGGACATCTTGTAATTGCACAAAAAAGGACCAGTGCCCTCTGAATAATAAATGTCTCTACAATAATATTGTGTACCAAGCTACAGTAACAACGGACAGTGATAAAGAAACATACATAGGGATCACGGCTAACCGTTTTAAAAAACCAGATATGCAAACCACAAACAGTCTTTCAAGCAGGAAAAAAAATATAAAAACCAAACAGAATTAAGCAAATATATTTGGAAGCTTAAAGATAAGAAAATAGATTATAACATATCATATCATGGAAAAATTAAAAAAGAGCAACACCATACAACAACATTTCTAAAAAATGCAATCTATGCACTACAGAAAAGTGGCTGATATTATGTAAAAACCCCATCTAGCATCTCTGAACTCTAAAGTAGAAATGATAAACAATTGCAGGCATAAATGGAAATCTTTATCAATGCACCATCCCCTGACCTGCACATTCGAAAACAATAATAAGCAATCACACCATTGGCGCTCCCATCCATTTTACACTTCTAAATTTCCATTGTTCTTTTCACATACACAGTCAAGTATGCACCACCCAGCAAACCACACACACACACACACGCACACACACGCGCGCACGCACATAATGCCATCATCATGATAAAGTGTTATACATCAAGATTTTTTCTGACTCAAGACTACAATATACATATTCTAACGGATCCAACACATAAAGTCCATTCATCAGTTGTTATGATAGTAGTTGCTGCAACGTCTGTATCCATTAATTATAGTAATCTCTTGGCAAAGATTTGAACTTAGGAAAAAGGTAGGAAAGGGGGGTAAAGAAAGTGGGGCACATTAAATTAAGCATACATAGTATAAATATATAAACCCTTCACGAGCTGCATGAGAGAACCATCATAATCCACCTCAAAGGAGATCTACTTATATTGCCTACTCCTAGCTTTCATCCGCTGGGTCGGACTCATCAGGCAGACACGGCTGATTGTGTCTGTACTCTTGGCGTCAAATGGAGACACACCACAGTCCATAATTCTGTGGGTGTTCTCACCACCAAGGGTTCAAAAAAAACAAATCCAACAGCACCTCCAATGCGACCATTGAAGGATAGTAGAATGAAACAAAACGAAAGTATGGAGAGGAAAAAAGTTGCTGAAAATCTAAGAAAAAAAAAAAAAATTTATACATACAGTATAAAATGTAGGTGACAATCTTTGAGCCTATGCTTGAGGATCCATTCAAGGATGCAAGGGAGATTAAAAGATATGGAACAGTCTGAGCGGTCAGCTCTGCTGCTCAATACCCGAAGCATTGTCAGCGTTTTAAGAATTGTGCAGATTAGTGCAGAACAACCTTTACTTGGATCTCCTAAGAGATGCAATCTCCCATTGATGGAACAAACAATATAAAATGCTGAGCAGTTACGTAGTGGGGGGAAAACAAAGTGCAGGCTAAAAATTCTTCCATCATTATAGTAATCTGTTGGCAAAGATTTGAACTTAAAAAAATAAGGTGTGTGTGTGTGTGTTGGGGGGGGGGGGGGGGGGGGAGTGAAGATAAAGAAAATGGGAACATTGAATTGAGAAAATATATTAGAACTATGAACATCCTTCACTAGCTGCTTGAGAGAACAATCGTAATCTACCTCGAAGGCAGATCTACTTATATTGCCTGCTCCTAGGCCTTTCGTCCGCTGGATCGTACTCATCAGAGAGACACGGCTGATTGTGTCTGTACTCTTGGCGTCAAAGAGAGACATACCACAATCCATAATTATGTGGAAAGAACAACACAGAATTATGGGCTGTGGTGTGTCTCTATTCCACGCCAAAACCACAGACACAAACAGCCGTTTCGCCCTGATGAGTCCGATCCAGCGGACGAAATGCCTAGGAGCAGGCAAGGCAATTAGATCTGCCTTCAGAAGGAATTACGCTGGTTCCCTCATGCAGCTAGTTAGGGGTTTTCATATTTATAATACATTTTCTTAATGTCGTGTTCCCATTTTCTTCATCTCCAACCCCCCTTTTTAAGTTCAAATCTTTACCAAGTCATTTCTATAATGACAGAATAATTGTTAACATGCACTTGTTTTCACTCACTACTTAATTGTGTGTGTGTGTGTGTGTGTGTGTGTGTGTGTGTGTGTGAAGAGAGAGAGAGAGAGAGAGAGAGAGAGAGAGAGAGAGAGAGAGAGAGAGAGAGAGAGAGAGAGAGACAGAGAAGAAGCGAGGGGAGACAGAGAGGGAGATAGAGAGAGGGGGAGAGGGAGAAGGAGGGTGGGAGTGGGAATACTGGTCTAATGTTTGATGTAAGTAATCTTAGCTCTTATAAAAGCAAGGGGCTTTTTATTCTCATGCACATACAGAACGTGCATAACCCCACGGAAAAGAGTGAGGTCTTTCGTTTCCATGCAAGCCTGAAGCATGCATAGAGGTGATGTTCTATTTCTGATGAAAGTTGCATGGAAATTTTCACTGCCACACACACACACACACACACGCACACACACACACACACACACACACACACACACACACACACACACACACACACACACACACACACATCATAACTTACGGGTTTCTCCGGAGACATTGTTGAACTATCCAGTAATGTAATCACCAACACGTAAATAATGGGTTTAGAAATCAAATGACACTCACCAACCTTCATCTCTAGATTTTGTGGCCATCTTTTTGCAGTTTCTCTTAAATAACTCCACTGTCAAAAAGACGTCATGGTTGGAATGAACAAAAACGGGAAAAAAGAAAACCACACACACACACACCACACACACACACACACACACACACACACACACGTTAACAAGTGTAGGCAACCCTATTAGCAATGTCTTAAAACCAAAACCGAAGCAATTCTTTATTTCGCTATCAAATGACTTGACTGATGTGAATGCACGCATGGAGCGTGCATGAGAAGAAAATGGGATAAGATGGCTTACAGTAACAAGAAAAAAAAGATGTATATGCGCCCTATCAGTGCTTGTAAGTGAAGAGCGTTTAAAGTAAAAAAAAAAAAAAAAAAAAGCGAGAGTATATGAGCCCTGTCCGTGAGTGTCAGTGAAGAGAGCGTACAGTTAAACACAAGAGTATATGAGCGCTGTCTGTAATTGTCAGTAAAATGGGCTGACAGTACAATGTGTACATGCGAGCCCTGTCAGTGGTTATCATGGAGAAGGTTGACAGTACATTGTGTACATGTAAGCCCTGCCAGTGATTGTTATTGCAGAAGGTTCTCATTATAGAGCATTGACAATACAATGTGAACATGTGAGCCCTGCCGGTGATTATCATTGAAGAAGGTTGGCAGTACAATGTGCACATGCGAGCCCTGCCGGTGATTATCATTGCAGAAGGTTGGCAGTACAATGTGTACATGTGAGCCCTGCCGGTGAATTATCATTGCAGAAGGTTGGCAGTACAATGTGTACATGTGAGCCCTGCCGGTGATTATCATTGCAGAAGGTTGGCAGTACAACGTGTACATGTAGCCCTGTCAGTGATTGTCATGGCAGAAGGATGACAGTACCACGTGTACATGTAAGCCCTGTCAGCGATTGTCACTGCAGAAGGTTGACAGCACAACATGTTCACGCGGGCTCTGTCAGTGACTGCCATTGCAGAAGGCTGACAGTACAACATGTTCAGGTGAACTTTGTCAGTTATTGTCATTATAGAGCGTTGACAGTACAACATGTTCACTGAACCCTGTAAGTGATTGTCATTATAGAACGTTGACAGTGCAACATGTTCAGGTGAACTTTGTCAATTATTGTCATTATAGAGCGTTGACAGTACAACATGTTCACGTGAGCCCTGCCAGTGATTGTCATTATAGAGTGTTGACAGTACAACATGTTCACGTGAGCCCTGTCAGTGATTGTCATTATAGAGCGATGACAGTACAACATGTTCACGTGAGCCCTGTCAGTGATTGTCATTATAGAGCGTTGACAATACATGTTCACGTGAGCCCTGTCAGTGATTGTCATTATAGAGCGTTGACAGTACAACATGTTCACGTGAGCCCTGTCAGTGATTGTCATTATAGAGCGTTGACAGTACAACATGTTCACGTGAGCCCTGTCAGTGATTGTCATTATAGAGCGTTGACAGTACAACATGTTCACGTGAGCCCTGTCAGTGATTGTCATTATAGAGCGTTGACAGTACAACATGTTCACGTGAGCCCTGTCAGTGATTGTCATTATAGAGCGTTGACAGTACAACGTGTTCACGTGAACCCTGTCCCTAATTGTCATTGCAGAAAGTCGACAGTACAAGATGTATATGTGAGCCCACTCAGTGATCGCAGAGATAAAGCAACGGAACAGATACTTTATTATGAGTTTATTTTCCAAGCTGCTATGATGACATCGACAAAATCACATGCATCGTAAGGTCTCATTGCGGTACCATGATTTGGCCTGGCAAAGACAGCCTTTTCCCTCCCCTTCCGTGTAGGATGAGCAATTGTTATCGATGGCTGATTCTAAACCCTCAAAAACCCATTTCTTTGGTTTGGCCTGGCAAAGACAGCTCCCCCCCCCCCCCCCTTCCGTGTAAACATGAGCCATTGTTATCGAGGGCTGTTTCTAAACCCTCAACAAGCCATTTCTTTGGTACCAGGAGGGGTCTGGGATTCTCTTTTTTAGAGTGCTCTTAGCAGCAGGTTTATCCGTGTTGTTGTCCTAATTGGGGATTAGGGTCACGACGTCACCAATGGCAAATTTAACTGTCCGACATTGTAACCTTTTACAGAAGATCAACAGAAATCGTTAAGAGAACTACAGGACATAGTCATCAAGCCAGCAGACAAGGGTGGTGAAGTGGTGGTCTGGGACAAACAACTGTAAATAACAGAAGTACAAAAACAACTGTCAAACACACATTTCTACTCACCACTAAAGTTACCCATTCCACAACACCAGAAACTCATGGCAAAACTCAATCAAAGAAGAAATCAAACTCAGCAACCTACCCACTACAGCCAAACTCCACATCATGACAGACACTTAACAGCCCACCTTCCACCTACTCCACAAAATACACAAAATGAACATACCTGGCAGACACATTGTTTCTACCTGCAGCTGCCCCACGAAACACATTTCACAGTACTTAGACCTTCTCCTTCAACCCATAGTACAGAGCCTCCCCACATACCTCAAAGACACAACCCACACACTCAACATGATCAATTCACGCAACACAGACCCTACTTTTCAACCCAGCCTCCTCTTCACCCCGCCCACACACATACATATGCACACACACACACACACACACACCCACACACACACACACACACACACCACACACACACACGACCGACCACCATAACCCCCATTATTCACTTCATACATATGTTGCAGCCACCCTCCATTTATTTTGTTTTATGTTATTTTTATTCTATCTTTATTGTATATTTTTAAATTCTGTTGATCTATTTTTGTTATTTTTGTTTATTTATTTATTCATTTATCTTTTTATTCTTTCATTTAAAAAAAAAAATCCCCCCTACATATGATTCTATTAGCACGGTCCACATTCCCATATACAACTACCCACACGTAACTATTATCATCACCATCACCATCCATTAAAGTCGTTTATTTATTGATTAATTGATTTGTTTATTGTGTATTTTTCCCTGTTTATTATATATTTCGTCCTTGTTATTATCATCATTATTATTGTTATTGTTCTTGTTATTATTATTATATTTCGTGCTTGTTATTATCATCATTATTATTGTTATTATTCTTGTTATTATTATTATTATTATTATTATTATTATTATATTATTATTATTATTATTATCATTCTTTTGATGATGATGATGATGATCATGATCATTATCATTATGTTTTCTTATTTCTTCTTTCTTTCTTTCTTTATTTATTATTGGTTTATTTATTGACTTATTTATTTATTTATTTATTGACTTGTTTATCTATTTATTGACTTATTTATTTACTATTTTGTATTTAGTCGTTTCTATTTATTTTTATTATTATTATATTATCCCCCCCCCCCCCCCCCCGACACACACACACACACACACACACACACACACACACACACACACACACACTAAGCACTAGTATGAATCCACCATAATCACCACCGGCACTAATGTATCGTATGTAGTGTGTGTGCGCGCATGCGCGCGCTAGCGTATGTGTGTGTGTGTGTGTGTGTGTGTGTGTGTGTGTGTGTGTGTGTGTGTGTGTGTGTGTGTGTGTGCGTGTGTGTGCGCGCGCGCGCGCGTGTGTGTATGTGTATATGTGCGCGCATATGTTTGCGTGTTAATTATGCTTCTTTGCTTTGAATGAAAAACGTTGGTATTCTGTTCATATGTTTTCTTAAATGTCAGTACAACCTTGAGTTAATCTGACAATAAATTGGTTTCAGTCAGTCAGTCAAGGAGTGTGTGTGTGTGTGTGTGTGTGTGTGTGTGTGTGTGTGTGTGTGTTACAGTGAAAGAGTTGCCAAGGAGATATTATACTGCATATTTTAACAGTAGTATATTGTGTGTACATCTCCATGCCCGGAATATAGCATATGTGTCACTGTTTGAATGCATCACTATACAAATGAAATGATATTATCTGGAATCATACTGTGAGAGACGACATGACTGTCTGAAAATGTTTACAAGACAGTACACAGGTTGTGTGAGTGCGTCCCGTCAGGTGTATATCAGTAGTGCGTATTTCTATCTGTGCGTTCTCCTGTGCACATCGACAGATGTGTTACAGGTGCGACAGATCAGTGGTACCAATGCCATGGATACTTCTTCCGACATCGCTAGCCTTTTGATTAAAATGCCGAAGGGATTGCCTGTGAACTCATTAATCAATATACATGTAGACCTGTTGGTTGCTCAATGTATTCCCGAGTGAAATATTTATATAGTGATGTTGATGAACAAGCAATGTCAACATTGTGGTCAAATTATATCCACAGACTCCCCATAATTGCGCGGAAAGCGTGCCATTCATGCACTGAAACGTTATCGTACTTCCTAACATGATTATTCTAGAACAACATTCTGGCATAGGCTTCATCCTCTGAGAGTGAGACCTGCCTGTTTTCCCCTTCTTCACGCGGCCCCCTCCTTCCTTATGCATTCTGCCCCTTCTCGCCCCCTCCGCCTCTTTCTTCTTTGCTTCTTCATTACATGTGTTTGTGTGTCATGCTTTATTCAAATTAAAAAAAAAAGTTTATTATACAAAGAAAACAACGTTGTTACACAGATCACATTAAGAAAAACCGGACGCGGGTTTGCTGCCTAGCATTCCAAGAGCTCATCTGTTTCAGGTTCGTGAATCATCCAAATGAAAAATGGCCTCGGTTCATTACTCAATTTCCGAAGAGCGACTTTGAATAGCTGAAGAACAGGATCACTGAAAAAAACGATGCTACTATACCCAGTGATTTCTTCAGGACTACAAATTCTTTGGGGGTCATGACAGCAAATAACGCAAATTATCTACATGAAGAAATATATAAATAAATAGATATCATAAAATACGCGATTGTGGGATTTGTTCTTTTAGTAAAAGCATTTTCATCTGTTTCAAAACTGTTCTGTAAGATAAAACGTTGCAATTGTTTACAAATGGGTCTTAACGTTTATAGACACTAAACCTAGCGACCTGATTTTATGACGCTCTACATTTCACCGTCGACCGCGTCCCTTTCACACTTTGTTCAGCTTCGTTATGCCTGACAGGAACCTCTTGCTCAAAGAATGACTGGCAATTGACAACCGGTAACCTTGGTCTCTCATGGGTTCAGCTGCAAGGTAAGGTAACATGGTGTCTTTATCAGTAGCTTATTTATTGATTCATATTTAGTAGATAATTTATTTCTATCAGAGGAAAGATATCTTTGTTACGTTTCACTGCAAATCAATTATTTTCACAGCATTATTGGACCTAAAGTAACCGTCCTTGAGATATTTGAAGGTGATGATGAATACACCTTTTGAAATATAAGGTGGGAAGTGAAGCCATTTTCTTCACCAAGAAATAAGGGAGAGCACTGCCCCAGCATGTTCCCCGTGTGCTTATGGTATCAGTGCTGCCCCTTGCCCCCGGAAACGCCGTAGGAATTTATCGATATGGAGGATATAAATGGAAAAGGGGGTGGGTGAGATGAGGGGAAGTGGAGGGTCGCGCACTCAATAAGTCGGAATCAATTATTATTATTCATCTGTAAGGGGAAAAAAGAGAAAAACAAACAAACAAACAAAACTGAACGTGGTATTGGCGAACATCCTGCGACCACGTGCTAAAAATATCTGGCACCCAGCCCACGGAGGAACGCCAATCCGAATGCCTTCGCGGTCAATACCAGACTGGCTCCTCACGTACAGATGTGCACAAACCTTACGACGTCACCAGGTGCCAATGGACTGGCTCATTGATGTGATACATGCACAGAACCAAATGACACTACTCGTCGACAGTAGACAGGTTCCCAGCATACATGCAAAGAAACACAAAACAGTGTGTTGGCTACTATTGGCTGCAGTTGCTAAACCGAAAATGTAGCGTTCCTTTACTCTCTCTCTCTCTCTCTCTCTCTCTCTCCTCCTCTCTCTCTCTCTCTCTCTCTCTCCTTCTCTTCTCTCTCTCTCTCTCTCTCTCTGTGTGTGTGTGTGTGTGTGTGTGTGTGTGTGTGTGTGTGTGTGTGTGTGTGTGTGTGTGTGTGCATGAGCGCTCGCGCGCGCATTTGTGTTCCTTGGCATGCCTGTCAACGTTTTTGAGAGAGAGAGAGAGAGAGAGAGAGAGAGAGAGAGAGAGAGAGAGAGATTGTCAGGATATTTTCTTTCTTCTTTTCTTTTGCCATTACAAGAAAGTTTTGTTCTCATTAGACTACGTTTACAATTCATTCAATTGTCTGCTGCTTAGGAATCTGCACATTGAGTCTGCCTGCAGAGAGTGATCAGATGGAAGTGTGGACAGTCTGCAAGGTTCCTCATGCATTGTGTGAATGAAGTACTAGCTAGATATATATATGCCTGAACAATAAAGCGAGCAGCCATGAACAGAACAGGACATTATCCATGCACGACTCATTAATTAATCAACTCAATCGAGTCTTGTCGGAAGCGGGTTTCCGACAATATTCACATCGCTTGAAAGCGTGTCGAACGCATACTTCCGACAGAGTTTGACGATGTTTAAATCATACCGCCTTTTATTAAAGGGCAATTAATGTCGTTTTAGGGACAACTTACGGCCATTTTTTGCAGCTGCTTCCCTTAGACCGTTCTTCGTGTATTCTGTAGTAGTTTTATACAGATTTGAATGGTCCTACTCTCAGTTGCCGCAATCACACGATTTTGAACATGATCGCACGATTTTGAGTGGATCAAGCATTTTGTGGGTCACATTCTTCTGTTTTAAGCAGTTGTCATAAATATACTATTCTCTGTAGATCATAACAAGTGCTCAGGAGCGTAACTGAACTTGTGTGGGAGGATAGAGAGCATGAAGAAGCGGATTACAGTGTGCACAAACTTTTTTTTCTGCAAATGTGAATCATTTTGGATTATTTACATCATGTGAACTGTGTGGATTCCTCACTAAAGGTAAGCGTTTTTGATAAAGTCTATTGTTTGTTCTATCCAATGGTGTATGTTTATATGCTCCTGGGTGAAGTGGTTGGTTTTTGTTTATGATTTGGTTTGAAAATTGCCGAAACTCGTGTGATCTGAGGGACAAATTGGTCCATTTTTGGCTGTGACTTGATTGAGAAAAGAAACTACTATGAGGCCCAGTCATGTTTGAAATTATGTGGATGACTTCATGTCAAAGGTTAATGAACAACTTATGAATTATTGTCCCTCCATTTACTTTTAAACCTGGGACCACAAAAAAAAAAAAAAGAAGAAGAAAGAAGAAGAAGAAGAAGAAGAAGAAGAAATAAAAGATAAAGATTGTCCCAGATTCAGGGATGATGGCTTCTGAGCCATTCAAGGTGAAGGTTACATTCATGTTCCTGACACTCAGGGTGTCCAACCTGCACGTCCAGAAGAAGTGTGGTCTACCCAGCATTGAGAGTATAGTCATCAAAAGCCAGCTCCGATGGACAGAACACGTTGTCGGCATGGAGACAGCAGAATTCCAAAGATGCTGCTCTATAGATAACTGAAGGAGGATTTAGAAAAAAAAAAAAAAAAAAAAAAAACACAGAGAGAGACACACAGAGAGAGAGAGAGAGAGAGAGAGAGAGAGAGAGAGAGAGAGAGAGAGAGAGAGAAGAGAGAGAGAGAGGTGCAAGTTACCCCGCCGAGGACACAGACAAATGAAGTACAGAACTATTTACTTATCTTGTCTGTGACTGTATTTCTCTATTTCTTTCTTTATTTATTTATTTGTCTGTGAATTTAATTGTCTGTGTCCTTGGTGGTAACTAGCCCCCGTCCCCTCCTCCCCACCCCCCCATTCCCCCCCCCCCCCCCTCCTCCTCTTGTTCTAGGTTGTTTCATTTTCCGCCTTCAGTCACTCCATTTTGAAATAGCTGAAGGATGGATAACGTGATCAAGTAAGGCCTCCCAAGAGATACACAAAGACACCTTGAAGGCCAACCTCAGAAGCTGCAACGTTGACACTACTTCCTGGGAAGATGTCGCCACTGAAAGAACACAGTGGAAGCAACGATGTACCCCGGGCATAAAGAAATTCGAGCACAACAGAGCAGCCACCATCCAGGAGCATGAAAACGACTTCATGAACAAGTTGTGTTCTGATTGTTGTTTCCTTAATAATTGGACTGCATTTAGCTGTAGTTCCTCGTGAAGAGGATGAGAGCATTTGGCATGTGAAAGGCCTAGTGTGTGCTGTATCCCTTTGGCAGTATACCAGGGAGATGAATCAGAAATCTCTGGAGCTCTGGGTACCAGACTACTGTAGTCCTGTAGAGGACTGTCATGATGGTTCTCTGCAGTTTGGTCAGGACTCTATGCGCAGTTGAAAGGAGGAAAGGCATATCAAATAATCATCCCTGTCGACAGTAAATACAACTGCTAATTCGTCTGGATCTGGTATCCAAGAAAAATAACGCTACCGGACACTCTATCCCCACCCTCGTATTGCATTCCCCACCACCACCCCCCCACCCCGCTCTCCCATTCCCTACCATTACACAACACACAAGCATATTTCAAACAAATAAAGAGATTGAAAAAAAAAAGAAAAAAAAAATAATTCAAACAACACGCACGCACGCACGCACGCATGCACGCACGCACACACACACACACACACACACACACACACACACACACACACACACACACACACACACACGTGAAAGTGCACACGCACAGATCAGATTTCCATCGTTTACATACACATAGCTGCGAGTACGCTCATTTTTTTTTTTCTCGTATGTCCATAGGGTGTCAGTTTTCGAGCGTTATTTATTATGTTTACTTAGTTCTGTTCAATAAGATGTCGATCTGGACATACGACTGAAAGCGTTTTTAGTTGTAGCCGAAAGTACGACCACATATACCTATTTTGTCCAGCTCTCAGCACCTAAGCATTCCGTGCTATTTCTTTTCGCTTACGTTTGCAGTCCTCACTGTTTGTCTGAGCACACTGTACTCTGCAGACTGGAGATCCAAGTTTCCTGTTTTCCTGTTCTCTTGTCCCTTAGTTTTCTTGCAGGAAAAGACAAGAAAAAAAAATCGAGGACGTTTTCGGTAAACACGTCTTTTTTTTTTCCCCCAACGTTTTTGGATTGTTTTCTGTAGTTAAATATAGAAATGTTTTACACTGATGTCAGTTTCATTAGCGAATTCATACTTTCAAACATGTTGAAGACAAAGGCAGGCAAAATCAAGAGTTCTTGTTGTTTATATTTCTTTTCAGCTTTATGCAAAAGACAGCCGATCTTGGAGAGCACAGGCACACAAGTTTTCCATGTCGATCGATGAACACAGCCATCTCCATACAGACTTCAAGAAGTGAATGTTCCATTTAAAGCAACATTTTCTTGTAAAGACGGATTTTTCACCGCTACTAGTGTACTGCTCGCGATCCTGGATGTTGCTGCAGTGAAAATGAAATAGCATGCTATGTGTTCAAGACATCCAGCGACCTAAACAGATGTTGTTATACTTTCCTTTCTATGACGTAGAGACCATTCGACTGACACGCTCTTGATAAACTAAGCTATGAAGAATTGTAGAGCTAGGGGCGATATGGACTGCTCTGTTTGTTTTGATGTGCTTTTTCTCACTGTATATAGGAATCGGTTTTGTTGCATAAAATCTTCTGCTTTGATGAATGTCATCGGGGTAACGTGTTCTTATCCATTGTTTTTAAAGATAAACTGTCAACACCGCCCACAGAGTTCATTTTTTGTCCAAGCTTTCGCCAAAAGGCTTCTTCAGGAACCGATGCTACTTGCGTCTCCTCAAACAATTTAGTAGTGGCGGAAAAGAAGTGCAGTCTAGCAATTCTCCAGTCATTATAATAATGACTTGGCAAAGATTTGAACTTTTAGAAGAAAAAAAAATGATGATAAAAAAATTGTGGGAATATTATAAACATGAGAAACCCTTTGCATGCTTCTAGACCTTTCGTCCTCTGGATCAGACTCATCAGGGTGACACGGCTGATTTAGTCTGTGCTCTTGGTGTCAAATAGAGACACACCACAGTCCATAATTCTGTGGTGTTCTCATTACCAAGGGTTCAAAAAAGAATCCAACTGCACTCCCAATGCAGCCAGCAAAGGGTAGTGAAATGGAACAAAACGAAAGTGTGAAGAAAAAGGTTGCTGAAAAACTAAAAGCATTATGCAAATAGTATAAATGTAGGGGACAATCTTTGAGCCTATGCGTGAGGATTTATTCAAGGGTGCAAGGGATATGGAATAGTCTGAGTGGTCAGCTCTGCTGTTCAATAACCCAAGCATTGCCAGTGGCTAAGAATTGTGAAGAAAAAACGTTGGTTTACAAGGAGAGTATTGTGCATGTTAATGTCTGTACTGTTTTCATTGTTTTGTCGCTGAGGAAGGCATTTGCCAAACATTTCTTGTCTTATTTTGTGTCGTGCATTAAAAGTGCGTTACTTCACACTTTGTTTTGTGTGCTCTTCCACTTTTTCGTCCTGTTCCGGTAACGCTTCAGTTTGTTTCATTTGTCCTTTGATACACATATACATATTAAATCCAGGTATCTAATGATTTCGATTATCAATTTTCGAATAATACTTCATAATTGATCCAGTTACTGTTAAATTTTAGCAGATTCAATTGTACAGTTGTCAAATATTTTTCAAGATTATATCTTCTCTTAAGTATTTTTAGAAATACCGTTATTGAAGGCTTACATTTGTTTATTTTACAGCTAAAACTGTAGTGTTTGGCTATCAGAATTATAAGATCGAATGTCGTATCAGTTGTGGAATTGTCATCTGCTCCAAATATTATTGTATTTTCAGGCAGAGACAGATTATTCGCTATTAAACACTTCCTTTGATTAATTCTTGCAATGATTTCCAGAATTCATTGACATGTATGCATCTCCGGAACATATGTTCAATGCTGTCTTTTTCCCTCTTCACAGAAACTATAGTTATAACTTTCTACTATTTCCATTTCTTTCAGAGCGACGTTAGTTGCAATTATCCAATGCACTATTTTCATCTGCATCCATTTTAGCTTAATATCCCTAATTTGATGAATTTTTCTAAAGCATTTCTTCCAAGGTATCTGTCTATTCAGCTTCTCCATCCATTTTGCACAACAGTTTGGTTCCCAGTTATTTTATTTTATTTTTTTTTACTATAACTCTGTAATACGTTTTGGAACCTTTATCTACAGAAACTGTTTTCTTTAGTGCTGTGTTGACTGCTGCTTCAATGTTATGTTTTATCTCATTCTCACACCCTTGTTCTCAGATGTATTTTTCAATGGATAATATGCATCCACCATAAGATAGGAAATGTATTTCAACAATGCACTTTGTTCTGAATTCCATGGGATAGTGTATCTCCATTGGCTTTGAAACAATTAGATACTCAAAATACATTTCTGTTGTTCCAGTTTGTTTGTGTTAATTTCCTATTTGGATGTGTTCATTGTAAAGCATTGGTTCTGTGTCAGACGTTGGTTATCCATGCATGCACGCACATACACACACGAACATGACGTCTTTCCTCCGCACACAACTGCATCCACTCCATACACATAAGGCGCAAACAAAGGTCAATTTCGATTCATCCCCTCCTTAATCTTTTAAAATCCCATGGGGGATCTTTACTCTGGCATCAATCAAAACTTACATATTTTCATAATCTGTGATTCTTTCAGCTGGTGCAACCAATGAAGCACGCTTCTTCTGCACACAATACTATGTTGCAGGTTTACTCACTGCAAGTGTCCGCACACACACTCTCTGTGGTGTCCAAAACTGGCTTCCTCTGTGCGGGGATCCCATACTGCCCATTACATATCACAAACTACTGGTCGGCGACAAACTTATGCCCAACCTGGTTCTTCCCGCGGATCGGAACTTGGCCCGGGAATGCGCGCAGCCCCCGGCCATCCACCTTAGTGCCCGATCTCCAGTCTCTTCTTTCCTCTACGGCACGGGGAGTCGGCCCAGCTATAACAAACCAGATAAACACGAGTTCAAAACACTGCCAGCCAGTTAGCAGTCATATTACACTTTAACATTTTTTGAACTCTTCAATTTTTCAAACATAGTTTCGGTTCCGACAATAAACCATTGAAAACAAAATGGAGAATCATCTAGATTCTCACAATATAAAATGAGATACTTACGGCTTGAGTACTGGTCAATCAACTACAATTCACATACTTCTGTATGTGTTAGGCCTCTGCCTTATCAATGGGCACAGTCCGCCTCTTCTTCACATCTAAATCATCTGTTCCATTCTCAGAGTGCGCACCGATACAGGTCAACGCCTGTTTATATTCAAATCGCGTGAACAGTGTTAAAAATTTCACTCAAACCCTGGGCCACGTTCAGTCAATACGCTCCCTTGTGTCACACGACTAACCTATAGTGTAACGCACGAATCAGTAATCTTTTTCTTAATCTGTACTGTCCTGTACATCTTTAATAACTGTTTTTCGGCTAATTCTATTTTTTTTTATTCCATACAAACCATAACATAAGTCTTGTAATTCTTTAACAAATGTGTCGGGTGGATTTGGAAGCACCAACCATGGGTAAGTTAGTTTTGACAGAATTAACGATTTTAAGACAGCAATTCTTCCTGAAGGGGTAATGATTCTCTTAAGCCAAATTTTAAATAGTGCCTTCACTTCTATCATTCTATCTTTGTAGTTTCTTATTTCCATGTGTGTTAAGTTCTGAGTAAACCAAATTCCTAATATCGTGAATCCGTTTGGATTCCAGATCATCTTTAAATGTTCCATATATCCTATTTCACTCTGTGTTTGTCTTCCAAGCCAAATTACTTGTGTTTTCTCTTTGTTTAAGAATAAAACCTGATGTTTTCCCAAACCTATCAAGAATCTCGATAGATTTTTCAAATGATTTCTTAGTTCCTGTGTTCATCAGTCGAGTGTCATCGGCAAATTGTGATATCTTGTGTTCTTTCTCCCCAATTTGTATACCTTCAATACTATTTTCTTCTTTGATCATTACGGATGATAAATTCTGCACATAATACGAAGATATATGGTGAGATTGGATATTCTTGCCTGCAACCCCTTTCTACTGAGAACTATGATGATGTGTGGCCATTTACGGTAACAGTAGACTTAATGCTTTTTGTAGAATACTTCTATCCATTTACATGCATCTTTACCTAACCCTACAGCCTCTAGCACTTTGTGCATAAAATCCCAATCTAACGAGTCGAACGCCTTTTCGAAGTCTAAATGAATTAGCATCCCTGGGATACTTTTAAGCCGAGATGGTGTATTATGTCATAAATTAACCTGATATTACTACCTATGTATCTATTTGGGACAAATCCTGTCTGGTCTTCACCAATCAGTGATGGGAGAACTTTTAAAATTCTATTAGCAATACAAGTGGAGCCAATTTTGTATATAAGGTTTAAAAAACTGAAAGAGGTGTCCAGTTTGTTTACATATTCTTTTGGTTTTCCTTCTTTGGGTATACAAAATATAATACCTTCTTTCTGCGCGTTTGATAGTTCGCTTTCTCTGAAACTTTCATTAAGAGCTCGGGTTACAAACGCACCAATTTGTTTCAAAAGACATTTGAAAAAACTCAGCTCCAAACCCATCTGATCCAGGGCTTTTTTTCCATTCTTCATATTCTTCAATGCAATCCCTGTATCTTCTATTGTTATTTCTTCTTGTAATGATTTAGTCTGTTCTTCTGTTGGAGTCGGTATCTTATTCACCAAATCTTGAATGTTGCATTTCACAGCTGATCTTTTTCGGTATAGTTCCTCATAAAAAAAATGTTTTACTGTGACTTTATGTCTTCTGGTTTGTCCAGTGTACCTTGTCCACCCCAGTAGTTTTACAATTGGTTTGCTAATGAAGTTACGCTTTTCTAAACTGCAGAAATATTTACTAACCCATCTGCAACCAATCTTGCTTTTGATCTTAGTAGTACACCATTCATAACCTTTTCTCTTAGTAATATCAATTCTCTCTTTCTTTCTTCAATTGTCTTCAAATTCTCCTCGGATTCAAGTTCTTTACTCTCAATAGGTTAATAGTTTTGCATAAGGCTGTTTTCTAGCTTTACGTTGTGATTTTAGTTTTTTTTTTTTTTTTTTTTTTTTTTTTTTTTTTTTATTGTGGCATACTGGATGGATTTTACTCTTACCTTCATTAGTAAGAAGTCAAGAAAGACCTGATCAGACACTGTTAGTTTAGGGTCTGAGCTTTTCGACTGGTTTTTATCTTGGCTATTGTCAGCATTAATATCATTCTACTCATCGTTATCTGTGTGTTTCCCTGTTATTTCTGTTATTAGATTATTTATTCCATCCACATATTCTTTATCTTTTATTAGAGATGAATTAAAATTCCCAAAGAGTTTTGTGTTTAATCTCCCTTTCCGAATTGAAGATTTAGTGTAATTAGTGAATGGTCAGATCTGTAGCCTGGTAAAATGTCAGTATCTCCAAAATACCAGAATAAATATTCTGACAGAAGGAAAAAGTCTAGCCTACTTTGTTGCAAGGGGGTAGGTCTACGCCATGTGTATCTCCTACAATCCAGGTTGTTTTCTCTCCATATATCTGCTAATGACAAATCTTGTATAATATCCTTAACTGCTTTTATCTTTTGGGTTATTTATATGTTTATAATTGTAACAATCAATTTCCTGTTCTAGTACCATATCAAAATACCCCACCACACTAACATTGTCATGTTTCTACTTTTTAATTCTATTTGTGAGTTCCATAGAATGCTGGGTCGTCTTTGTTTGATCCATATACACTTACTAGCAACAGTTCCTTTTCATTTGTTGTAAATAATATGATGATAAAGTTACCCTGCATGTCTGTTTCCACCTTGTTTATTTTGAATTCAAAATTATTATTGAATAGTATTGCTACTATTCGAGCATTAGATCTGTATGAGGACAAAAAGCAGTCATACCCCCATTCCGCTTTTATACACTTTTTTTTTTTTTTTTTTTTTTTTTTTTTTTCAAAATGAGTATCTTGTAGGAAATACATAGTTTTTTTTTTCCTTGAATAATGAAATATATCTCTCTTCTTTTCTGATAATTCCCTAAACCCTTGACAGTGTAATGATGCAATTGTTAACATGTTAGCCTTGTTACCTACTGAATCCATGGTGTTTTCCTTGTAGTGAAAACATTACATAAAAGACCATCAAGTGTCACAAGAGGAATAAAAGCAACAAACAAAAATCCAGTTCAATGTCACGATTGCCAGGTAAAAAGGAAATATACTTTACAACAGCATGCATTTCAACAATCTTCGTAATAATGGCTTGCGTAATTACCCCCGATGTGAATTAGTACCCATCCATTTGGCTATGAGAACATATAACACTATACCATATAGCTTGTACAACCAGTTTTACAGCTCTGTCCATCAACAGCAACTGTTCATTATTTGAACAGAGACATTGTTTTTTTCCCACAGCAACCCCCCCCCCCCCCCCCCCCCCCCCACACACACACACACACACACTCAAAAAAATAAATAAATAAAAAAAAGATTGGGAGAGGACAGAACTTGTCCTGACAATCTCCCATTCCCTTGTCTCCCCATTCACACACACCCTTTCTCACACACTCTTGACAACACAAACAACATACAAACAGCAACAATTACAATACCCCAGCCCATACACAATTAAACAGAAATGCCACACATAGAAACAATATACGCAAAAAACGCACAACATATACACGTGCTCAGCACGCAAAGTTCCGACTTGAGCGCTGTTCATTAATAGCCAAGTAATTTAATCCGGATCACACATTCACAAAAAAAAAGATATAAACTAAGTCAAAGATGGTGTTCATGTGTACAACGTGAAGCAAAACAAAAAAGTTTCGTTGAAGAGTCCACCGAGCGGTCATTTCCCTCATCCCCCCCCCCCCCCCAAAAAAAAAAAAAAAAAAAAAAAACTTCCGCACCTATCCTGTCTAAATTAGGCCCCAGCTTCCCCTCTCCCTCCATCCCAGCCCCCATTGAAGTAGTTTTGGATAAAAGGCACGATCACTTACATGAGAGTTAAGGAGAGAGAGAGAGAGAGAGAGAGAGAGAGAGAGAGAGAGAGAGAGAGAGAGAGAGAGAGAGAGAGAGAGAGAGAGAGTGCGTGTGTGTGTGTGTGCGAGCGCGCACACCCGCCCGCGCGCGCGCCAACGCGCGCACGTATGTGCAACCATAAGAAATGGGAACTGACAGAAATTTTCGTTAAATATCTCATTAACATATTCGGTGGTCTAATATCTAAATTATTTCTTTCTTTCGATAGGACTTTGCCCCCTCCCCCACCCCCCCATGTTTGTGCGCAAACACACACACACACACACCACACACACACACACACACACACACACACACACACACATGCACTCACACACACACACACACACACACACACACACACACACACACACACACACACACACACACATGCACTCACACACACACACACACACACACACACACACACACACACACACACACACACCCCTGTCCCTAGTATGTCAAAAACTCAAACGTTTGTGCATAAATATTGTAGAATGACTACATTCCAGTCTTCCCGTAAGAGTGTACATTGCAGGGGGGGGGGGGGGGGGGATGGGGCGGGGGGGGAGCGCACACAAGTTTTGAAGAGAGAGAGAGAGAGAGAGAGAGAGAGAGAGAGAGAGGAGGGAGGGAGGGAGGGAGGGAGGGGAGAGAGGGGGACCCAGGAGGGAAACGGAAAAAGAGGGCGAGGAGGGACAAAAACGTTTGGCCCAGCGCCATTTTTACAACCGGCACAGCGAAAGAAAACAGTTCACCTGAGAGAAGGGCAGTCTAAGTATTTTCTTGAATTTCCCTCTGACTACGTACCCCCCCCCCCCCCCCCCCCCCCCCCCCCCCCCCCCCCCCCCCCCCCCCAATGGAAACGGCCAAAAACGAAAGCAGTTCGTACGTGAACATTCAGTTTCCGATACATGCCCAGTCATTGCTTTATTCATAGCTTTGCTTCTGGAAAATCGCCGTTACAGATCAGATGCAGACAACATCATAAACCCCAGAACCGGCGTTAATCCAATGAATGTCAGCAGCATTTGCCCAGGTGTGGACTATCTCATCAATCAGAACTACACACAGGACATGTTCCTCCAGGTTAATGTGTCAGACTGTGAGAACAAATTACCACAGTACACGGCGCGCCAGGGAGTGGTGTATGGGGTGTGTGGGGAGTCAACTTCCCTTCTGTAAAATGTTTGTGCAGGGCAAGCATATAGGCTTTCTGTTCAATTAAAACGTTTAGATATGAATGTGATTCCAGTCCGTGGGAAACATGTGTGAACTGCAGGTTGTGGTATTGTGCGCGATGCATTGTAGAATGTAAACATCATTCTGTTCAAGAAATGCTTTTTGAGTTTAATGGAAACAGGTTGTATCTGTGTCACAAGAACAATCCTATGATCAACATACATATTGACACCATTCACAGATTTAATCTAATCGTAAGACACATCACGGAATACACAGGTTATGTTGTCGTACCAAAATTTTCGCTCGACCTACTGCAAGCATATAGACAGCATAAATTAAACGTGGCACCCAATTGCGCTATAGTAGTAGGTGTTCGACAGTCATCATGTATGTTTACTCGGGAATCGACAAGTCCTAGACTGCAGATTGTTTACACAAAAACAAATAGCACACAGCATGTTGCATATATCCGAACTGGATTTGAAACTAAAGCTTCATTTTTTCTTGCGTCATATTTGCAAATCGTGTACAGAGATTATTATTCTGGATGTATTCATTTCAAAGCATATTTTTCTGTTATTTCTGAGAGTGATCAAATCCAAAACCAGCCAGGTGGCTTGTTCAACTGTTCCGTTGGCCACTACACTAAGTTCCAGGACGTCTTGCACTGTAATCTGAAGGCAGAGTGTGAAGATGGACGGATGATGAAACAGAACACTGTCCATTCAGCAGTCCGGGCTGTCAGGGCTTGGTGGCTTCAACTAACAAATGTTATGAGTGTATAGGGGCTGATACTTATAATATCATGAGTCGTTCACAACGCGTATGTCAGGCACGAGACGGAAAAACTCGCTTCTGTAAAAAACATGAAAGAAAAGAAAGACACTCTTAATAACTTTATCAATTATTCATTTTTTATTGTGTGTCTATCGGTTTGACAGATGGGTGGTATTCACAACCCTTTCTATACAGTAAAATGGGTTTGTGGTCATACAACACTGTGACGTACAACATGGAGCATTTCAAACCAGATTATTACTTTTTTAAGCAACAACACTCAAGACAAGCCCTCCGTTTTTTCCTTCTTTCAATGACACTAAGCTTAGGCGTAAGGTCTTCTGGTGTTCTTTGTGAAATCAAATCAAAGCAGTCAAGAATATTTTTTCCTCATGTTGTACTAAATGAGTCACTTTCAACTTCGTTCATATTAACAAACAGTCGACAGATTTTGTATATCAGCCCTGACAGTCTCGTCACACATCAGTTTTTGTGGCTTGACTGTACTCGTAATTTTGGAAGAACAACAGATTTACAATGTCGCAGAGTGATGAAATTGGATATCAAAAACAATGCTTCTGCATTTCATGTTAGAGAGATCGCCGACGTCATGTTTACATGTGATACGAATGACAGGAGAGTACATTACACTCTGGTATGTGACTTTCAAGAGGACTGTCCGGATGTAAGTGACGAGTCATTCTGTGACCATCCTGCATGTTCTGGTTTTCTGTGTTTAAATGGTCAGTGCGTGTTAGACAGTCAACGTTGTAATGAATATTCTGATTGTTTGGATCACTCTGACGAGAAGTCTTGCTCCGATTCCGACGCTACTTCATCCTCTTTTAAAACGAAACAAAAAAATGCTTAATTATTAATTTAGATGGCACTGGTTATTTCATTAAGCAAATCATTAAAGATGACGAGCCATGTCCAGCAACACATTATCGCTGCACAGCATATTGGTTGTACTGTCTCCCTGTCTACACTCGCTGTAATGGATTGTCTGACTGTGTTTATGGAGAAGACGAACAAGACTGTGAGAGGGAGACCTGTCCTGGATTCTATCAGTGCCGAGATTCCACAGTGTGTGTGCATGGAGATCATCTGTGTGATGGCTGGGGGCAGTGTCCACAGCGGGATGATGAACTGATATGTGACAGGACCTGTCCTGAAGGCTGTCTGTGTCAAGGTCATTCTTTCTGGTGCAGCACGACATTTCTGCCTGAACTTTTCCCTGAACTTCGTTACTTAGATGCCACAGGTACAGGAATGTCATTAACAGATTTGATGATAAATGTGTATCTAGCATTGCTGATTCTGTCTGACTGCTCCCTATTTAATATATCACGTTTAAAGCTTACCAATTTGCAATACATTGACCTTTCCAATAACCACTTGAAGGCTCTTATTGTAGATCATGTTCTTCAGCTTCCACATCTAAAGACCCTCTTCTTAGCAAACAATCCGCTTAGTCATATCACAAATAAACGGGGGAGCACGTAAATTATGCGCTGAGACGAGTTAGTTTATCTAAAACGCATGTCAACATTATCAACACCTTATTGTCTGTCTACTTTTATCATGCAGAATCGTTGAACATCTCTCAGTCTGCCATGAGAAGTGTCAAATGTACGGGTTTAAGAACTGTTCCACGACTGACTAAAGTAGATTTAAGATGGAATCCAATTGAAGGCTTTCCGTTGGATTTCTTGTCTAAGGTTGAACACTTAAAATCATCCTTTCCTCAGACTACAGGATTTGCTGTGAGAATTTATTTCCTCCACATTCAACCGACCTGAAATGTGTAGCGCCTCACACCATCCTCCAGTCCTGTAGAACCCTGCTACCATCGGAGTTGTATAAAACCTTCTTCTGGTTGACTGCCATGGCCGCCATCATAGGGAATTCAGTATGTTTCTTAGCTTTATTTGCAGTAACCAAAGCGTATGAGAAGAATTTCGTAGTAGCTGTTGGGCATTTGCAGTTTGCTAATATTTGTATGGGATGTCATGTCGGCATTACGACTGTAGCAGACAGTATATTGCAAGGACAATATATCCAGTCAGAAAAATATTGGGTCAATAGCATTATCTGTGAAGTGAGTGGCTTTCTATGGTTTGTATCAATTGAAATGTCTGCTTTTATTATCGTGTTGATCTGTGTGAACCATTTCATTCTTCTTTACTATCCTGGTGAATCACGAAGATTGAGTAAAGCGTTCACAGTTGTAACTCTTTATGCAGCATGGGTTGTGGGAATCATGCTATCAGGGATACCGTTTCTCCCTGGTTTGTCACAGTGGGGTCTGCAGGGTCAATCAGGTCTCTGTCGTTTGGCTCTATTCACTCGCTATAACGATTTCCAGATGCTCAAGTGGTTTACTGCTGTTGTGATCATGAATTGCACGTTCTCCGTGATAATAGTGAGTTTCCTTGTCGCCATCCACAGACGAATTCCAAAGTATAGAATTCAGCTCAATGTCTCTGTAAGGTCACTATATCATTCCGCCCAGTTGATGACAAAGATTGCTAATGCAAACTCCGGTTCCTGGTTGACATTAGGTATCATTATGATCATGACTTCATCTGGCGTCAGTGTTTTAGACACAACCCATGAGGCGATGATTGTGTTCGTGATTCCGCTGAGCTCTGCTCTGTACCCTTTTCTGTATGCGTGGACTGTGGCGGCAGAACAAAGGGGACAAGCAATAGAAAAGAAAATATTAAAACTGCTAAAATCACGGTTAAGAATTCAGCCATATAAAAAAGTACAATAAATGATATGTAGGCACCATCGTTGAGTACAAAAAGAAACAGAATCAGGATTATTTTTCTGTGATGATTGTGGATGAAGAAAAGCACACAACGTCATTCCAAGGCTTATTGTACTTCGTATACTTAGGAAAAATGGCACAGAGAACCAAAGAGGAAGATTCGTTTACGCTGTACATCAAGTAGCACTCACATACACACATACGTAGTTGATAGAGAGCAAACTATTATGTATATGTGTAAGTTCTCTCTCCCCCCTCTCTCCCTCCCCCCCCCCCCTCTCTCTCTCTCTCTCTCTCTCTCTTCTCTCTCTCTCTCTCTCTCTCTCTCTCTCTCTCTCTCTCAATGCAAGCAAAAGATGGTTCGCGTGTAGAACATCCACAGAATCACCATGCCCTTCATGTGGATACACTATTGAAAATGACGAGCACTTCTTGTTTGAATGCACTGCATACAGTCATGTGCGTGCAAAATGTTCTTTTCATCACTTTGGATGTTTGTGAAAGGCAGGATGTTGCTTCTTTGTTATCGACTGATGACGACTGTATACTCAAGCCAGTTGCTAAATTTATACAGAAACAATGAAAATCAGGCGAAAGCATTTATAATATTGCATTAAAAATGTTGTCGATGCTCAAAAAATACCCCTAAAAGCGTGTGGAGGTGTTCAGTAATATGGTCATCGCTTAGATGAGTGAATGGTCGAAGCAATCTGTAATATTACAGTTTCCTCGTTTGTACAAGTGCGTGCGTGCGTGTGTGCGTGCGTGTGCACATGCACGTGTGTGTGTGTGTGTGTGTGTGTGTGTGTGTGTGTGTGTGTGTGTGTGCGTGCGTGCGTGCGTGCGTGTGTGTGTGTGTGTGTGTGTGTGTGTGTGTGTGTGTGTGTGTACGTGTGTGTGTGTGTGTGTTGTTTGTTGTTGTTGTTGTTGTTTTCATCGCCGTTGTGGTTTTTGTAGTCGTCGCTGTTGTTGTTGTTGTTGTTGTTGTTGTTGTTGTTTGTTGTTGTTGCTGCTGCTGCTGCTGCTGCTGCTGCTGCGCTGTAATGTTAAAAGTGTACTCGTATATGAGATAATATCCGAAGATTCGCTTTCACTTTTTTTTCTCTATGGTTTGTTTGTTTTGAAGTGATTGATCATTGGGAATAACTCTGCAATATTGCTTGTAATGAATATAAGGAAGTGGGATGCATCATTACCCTGTTACCCCCCTTGTCATAGGCCCTGTTGATTGATAATGGCAATAAAATATCAAAGTGTCCAAGTGTCAACACTCTCTCTCTCTCTCTCTCTCTCTCTCTCTCTCTCTCTCTCTCTCTCTCTCTGGGGCCACGACCCGTTACTCAAAGGTTCAAGTGGCATGTTATGCGTCCCACTAATTCTTCCTACTGGACGATGAAAGAAGCCACTCTACGTCGCCACTCTGAACCAGTTGCTTCATTCTGAGCCATGCCATCCACTCTGCTCGCTTGAGGAGCAACATGCCAATTCTTTGTTTTACCAGTCTACATTTTGCTTGTGATGAAGAGGGCCGTGTTGAAGAAAGCTGCGTAATAATAATAATAATAATAATAATAATAATAATAATAATAATAATAATAATGAATAATCTGAAGAAAACAAAGTCAAAGTTTGTGACAGAAAAACTTGGTTCTACTCCCTCGAGTTGAGCAGTTGGAAAGAAAGACTGGGTGACCTTGAAAGCTGATTAAACGAACTAATCGTATTTTGCATGGAAGAAATAGGGACTAAAATAAGTCTAGTGAACAATCTGAGGACAAATTAAGTGATGGCATTATTGATAAGCTGGGCATAAGCACTGGCTTCGAATTTGACAGTGTCAATCCATTGAATGACAGACCAGATTCCCTGATCATCGTAAGATGCATATTACAAAACAAAGAAAAAAAAAAGAAAAAAAAAGCGCAAATTCTTAAAACAATTAGGAAACTGCAGGGCACCAACATCTTTATTGGAGAAGATTTCTCCTTCTGAGTGAGGGTGATAAGATGCAAACTGTCACCAGATATGAAAAAAAAGCTAGATACAATGGCAAGAGGGTCACCATGGTCTTAGACCACCTGCTCATAGATGGTTAGAAGTACTTCTTTTAGTGAGGGGGTCAGTTTGCATGAAGCCAGATAGGACGTTGGCTGCCCACTTCCTGGATGTACGTTTCCTCTGGTAACAGCAAGAGAGGGATCAAAAGTAACCCAACTCCATTTCTGTGCTCTCACTTGTCAATGATGTCAGTGTGACATGCTTGAACCCTGCAATGTTTATCAGAACGGCAAGCTCATGCTATCGACTGACAGCGTGAGTGAGCACGTGCAACACACACTCTGTAAAACTGAAACGTTTCTCTTTATTTGCTATGGAATGTATATGGGCTGCTATATACAAAACAACAACAACAACAACAACAACAACAACAACAACAAACAAACAAAAACAAAAAACACACACAAAAAAACACGATTCGAGTTTCATTTCTGATATTTGTGAGTTGGATTCTCTTTGTTTAACTGAGAAATTTATTAAGGAATTTCAGTTTGACATATTTACTGAGTATAGACTGCTTTGTAAAGCTGCTGTTAACATTGCTGAAAGTTGTAACGGATCAGGATGACTTATTTCTTGAACAAGAAATGATCTTTCCCTGTATGCGAATAATTATTCAGACCACGTTAAACTTCCCCATACTCTGTGGGTGTGAAATCACCACACACCCACTTTTTAACCCTCTAACTCAAAAACATTTAAATCTGCATCCCTGACACTTCACTTAGTCAATAAACCTACGTTTTATATACCCACTGAAACTTGTCTGCCCATGTTTGTAAACAAAACAGTAAATAAACAAACAACAAAAAGGGTCTCAGTACGTCGTGGGTGTGAGCACACCCATACTCACAAAGAATAAACCCTGCCGCCATACGTTGTGGGTGTGGAGACATCCATACATGTTTTAGACAAACAGCCCTGTACACTCGGAATTAGAAGCCATGATGTCATGAATGTTCGAATGCATTCATAACAGAAACAATGTTAAACACATGAACAGATACACGTCGTCACATTACGCATTCGTCCGTCTACTTACATGTTTTCTTACGTCATTGCCTGTACATATCTATTTCTTTCATTTTATGTCACAAGTCCTGAAGACGGTCTATGACCGAACGTTGAAGATTTTTTTTTCTTTCTTTCCTTTTCTTTCTATTTTCAAATCTTCTGAGCATCCTCAAAGATAGTTTGTATTGTTCACAGAAGATCGGTGGTCTGAAATCCTTTCTGTCAATACATACATCCATCTGATACTCGGATGGATTAAAGGAATGACTCGATCAAATACCGACACTTAGAAAAATCACACCGCATTGTGAAAATCGCAAGTGGTGTGACAAACGCTTGAAAACGTGTGTGATGTCATGCATATGCATGCTGGATACATGCTGTATTTCGTTCACCAACAGTTGGGTGCGTGTTTGTGTGTGTGTGTGTGTGTGTGTGTGTGTGTGTGCCCGCGCACGAGCGCTCGCTCACCATGCACACGCCTATCATTGCCCTCTCATGATGTCAGGGAAGTCTTTGTTCCTTCTTAGAACACACGATTTACTGTACATCCGCAACTGATGGAACGCTTCCTCAGCAAGGTTACTTTACACCTATGGCAATTACGGTAAGGTCCATGAAATAGCGCAGCTTTTGGGTTTTTAGTCTACACCACAGGTTATGGCACACCGACGGCATACGGAAAGGCATTGCGCCTTCATAGAAACCATGGGTTACTGTGTACCCACGACGTACATCACGTGCTGCTCCTTCATTGAAACCATGGGCTATGGCAAACCCACGACGTATAGCAGCGTGTTGCTCCTCATTGAAAGCATGGGTTCCGGCTCACCCACGATGTACGGCACGCAAAGGTTTAGGCGACGTACAGGAAAGGGTAAGTGTTGTATCTTTAGAGTCAACAAAGAACTACTGTTAGGTAAAAATGTTCTGCATGTTTGCACCTATGTACCTGCAGAAGAATCTCCTTTGCACATTCATTTGGGTGTTCACAATAGAATTAGTATGCTTGAAGAATGTTTAATTGATTTTCCTTGCAGAATGACGTATATGTTATTTTACATGTGATTTGAACCACAGAACTGCTGATATTTCTCAACATTATTCTGTCAAGAAAATACCCTTCATTTACAATTCAATCATTTGTCTGCTGCTGTGAACCAACAATCAAGGTTTCCAATAATCTTACTCTGAACAACTATGGGAAATTATTATTGAATATGTATACTGCCTTAATTTTTAGCATTTTGAATGCTGACTGTAAAAGCGACTGTTATGTTTTCTTACATTTATATCTGATTGTGGAGGCAGTGTCACACATTATTTTGTTTTCAAGTGTACTTTGTATGGTTTTCTTTGAGTTTTGTCCATTTGCCAGTGACAGCATGTTTTTGTTTGTTGTTTGTTTGTTTGTTTGTTTGTTTGTTTTCTAAAAAAAAAGTTCATCTGACATTTGCAGGCAAAAAGAAGATTTTGTTACATACAAAGCTTTGTTGGATGAGAAGTTCGCTGTTGTATACACCTATACTTTGTACAGTGAAGAAACTTACTCCAAAAACTATCTTGCAATTGATGAAATTGATATCCCCATGTATATGGTACTCTTAAACATTTTAATGACTGTGTAAAAGGCAAAGTGTGGAGTTCATTGAAACACGTATATCATTTAACAGCAATGCAAGTTCTTGTAAGTGGTTTGATTTAGAATGTAAATGTACTGGAATAATCACTACACGATTGTTGCAGACATTTTGTCATTCAATAAGATTTGAGAAGAAAAATAGTAATTTGAGGGTTGACCAGTATCTCTCTTCTATATATGTATATGAGATACCGGGTTCTGGCACTCAACCCTCGAATTGCAAGACGTAAATATCAAACTTTACTAAAGAGGAAGAGGAAAAGTATCAACAAAGCTTTGTTAGATAAACTTGTAACGACAGTGAAAAACGAACACGAACTTTGGGACGTTGTTCATATGACATCTTTCAAAGGGTAGCAGACAAGAAATAGCATATGTATTGAAACTTGGTTTCAAAATGTTAAAACTTTGCTGGAGATAGAAGTTGACACGACAGTAAATAACGACTCAGCTGAAGTTGAAATAAATTGTTACATGAATTGTCTAGTCTTAAAAAAAAATGCTGGTTTTTAGGGAAAAAAAACTGTAAAGACAGCTGGTCCCAATGGCTTATCACCGAGTTCCATCAAATTCAAATTATCAGGTATACTTTTTATCTGATACTATTGAATAAACTATTTTAAAATGGTGTATTCCCTGATTACTGGGATAAATATATTATTCAACTTATTTTTAAAAAGGGCCAGTAATCTATGAAAATGTACATGGAATTCCCTGCGTGATGTTTGCACTAAATCATATTGTTTGGTATAGTGATAAATGATAGACTGCAAGAATGGGTGGAAAAAGACAATATTACAATTGATTGTCAAGCTGGATTTAAGAAAGAATGCTCAACAGTTGACCATGTTTTCCTTTCTACCTCTCATACAAAAACAGTTTTGTTACAATCAGAAATTTCATATTGCATTTATTAATTTCGAGAAAGCTTTTGACACGATAATTTGAAACCTTCACAGGTTTAATTGTCTTGAAAAATGGCATTGAAGGTAAATTGTTCAAATACATTAAAGGTATGTGCAATGATGCAAGGCTAGAGTTTCATGTGTTTTTTGTGTTAGCTGATTACATTTCCTGCACATCAGGGCTAAGACAAGGAGATGCGTGCAGCCCTGCTCCATTCTCTCTTCTCATTAACGAAGAAGTGGTAGAAGTTATTAGCAATGGAAGGCATGGTACTAGATTTTCACCTGAGGCATTTGAATTGTGTATTCCATCTTTGGCTGATGAGGTCGTTTTGATGGCAGAAACAGTTAATGGTCTGCAGACACAATTGAATCACCTCTGCATTCCGTTACATCTCTGCAGCATAACGTTAACATGGTTGCAAATAATATCATAGTATTTCAGAAGGAAGGCTATTTCAGTGCGAGAAAAAAAAAAAGGTATATAATGGTGATCTAGTGCATGCGGTTAATGTGTTTAAATTCCAAGGAATATTTTTTTTGTCTACATTCTTCAGATTTACTGCTGCATGCAAAGAGAGTGGAAGTAGTACTAACATGTTTTAATTTCTATTTTAGAAAGGTTATACGTGCTCAGTGACAACCCTTTTAATTTATTCATGAAACTCTGTTGTCCTGAAACACAACCAATTATTGTGCAGTATAGCTCTGAATTACAGGATCTAGACAATGCCGCTGCCTATTGTGAATCCGTCCACTTTTTTTTTATTTCAGTAAATTTTGAGTAGTAAGCAGGCAGACTCAAATGACCCTATTTATGGTGAAAACAAATCGATAGTGAATTTATATAATTTCTCTTGTTAAGTATTTTCGCTGCAAGCTGAAGATTATCCGGATGGACAGTGACTGGATTCCATGTAAAGCGTGATGATATGTTGTATGACCTGGATGCAAGTGGTAATAAAATCCGGGTAGCAAATGTTTGCTTACGCTGAATTAAATATGGACTTGGTTTTTGTTTGGGCAAGTCAGAGTATTAGACGTGTTCCTACATCTACACATTGTTTCAAGCAAAGGCTTAATGACTGTCAGTGGCGAAGTTGGTGCAGTCATATTCAAACTTGCGAAAGATTCAACAGAACTTTTGCAGTGACCACAGTTTAAAAGCATCTTTAATTTATATATTGATAAGCATCTAAAACATATCACGACTAGATTTAGACTCGGATTTTTGAGTTTGCATTACATCGTTGTCGCTACAGAACGTTTACGTCTAACGGTTTCATTTGTCCCTTATATGCTGAAAGCCAAGAAAACGAGGTGTATTTTGTTCTCTGTTTCCAAGCTCTTAGACGTACAAACAAATCGTTATTGGAGCTTAAATATTATAGATATCCGTTACTGTTTAACTGAATTTGTTCGTGGCATCTACCATACCGGAAGACGTACATAATAATCTCTTTTTTTGTTTGTTTGTTGTTTGTTTTTTTGTTTTTTCTTCTTTTTTTTTCGTGTAGAGGATTTAAAATGAGAGGTGCTGTGCCTTAATGAAATGTACATAAATAAATTTCATATCATCGTTCGCTTTTATTTTGATTTTGTTATGTCTTCACTTAGTTACATGTTCACATTCCCCATTATGGTGGGCTGAGGCCTAATATAAATGAAGTA
>JADBJO010009524.1:0-82587 GCA_016801955.1 Conus betulinus | reverse complement strand
GAAGCCAGTGTTCGGAAGGAATCCTAAACCTGTGCTGCTAATTCTCGCCTTGTAGAACAACATGGCCTACAACCAAAGGAGTTGCAGGGATCCGGAACCTCACTGCTGTGCAGTGTTGGCTGTGTGACCCATGCCCTATCTTTAGTGTACCCTATGCCCTATCTTTAGTGACCCCAAGCCCTATCTTTAGTGTACCCCAAGCCCTATCTTTAGTGTACCCCAGCCCTATCTTTGGTGTACCCCAAGCCCTATCTTTAGTGTACCCCAAGCCCTATCTTTAGAGTACCCCAAGCCCTATCTTTGGTGTACCCCAAGCCCTATCTTTAGTGTACCCCAAGCCCTATCTTTAGTGTACCCAAAGCCTATCTTTAGTGTACCCCAAGCCCTATCTTTAGTGTACCCCAAGCCCTATCTTTAGTGTACCCCAAGCCCTATCTTTAGTGTACCCCAAGCCCTATCTTTAGAGTACCCCAAGCCCTATCTTTTTAGTGTACCCCAAGCCCTATCTTTGGTGTACCCCAAGCCCTATCTTTAGTAGAGTTTACCCCAAGCCCTATCTTTGGTGTATCTTTAGGTACCCCAAGCCCTATCTTTGTGTACCCAAGCCCTATCTTTGGTGTACCCCCTATCTTTAAACCCTATCTTTAGTGTACCCCACCCCAAGCCCTATCTTTAGAGTACCCCAAGCCCTATCTTTAGGTACCCCAGGTGTACCCCCTATCTTTAGTGTACCCCAAGCCCTATCTTTAGAGTACCCCAAAGCCTATCTTTGGTTTGGTGTACCCCAAACCCTATCTTTAGTGTACCCCAAACCCTATCTTTGGTGTACCCCAAACCCTATCTTTAGTGTACCCCAAGCCCTATCTTTAGAGTACCCCAAACCCTATCTTTGGTGTACCCCAAACCCTATCTTTAGAGTACCCCACCCCAAGCCCTATCTTTAGTGTACCCCAAGCCCTATCTTTAGTGTACCCCAAACCCTATCTTTAGTGTACCCCAAGCCCTATCTTTAGTGTACCCCAAGCCCTATCTTTAGTGTACCCCCAAGCCCTATCTTTAGTGTACCCCAAGCCCTATCTTTAGTGTACCCCAAGCCCTATCTTTAGTGTACCCCCAAGCCCTATCTTTAACCCTATCCCTTTAGTGTACCCAAGCCCTATCTTTAGTGTACCCCAAGCCCTATCTTTAGTGTACCCAAGCCCTATCTTTAGTGTACCCCAAGCCCTATCTTTGGTGTACCCCAAACCCTATCTTTAGAGTACCCCAAGCCCTATCTTTAGTGTACCCAAGCCCTATCTTTAGTGTACCCCAAACCCTATCTTTAGAGTACCCCAAGCCCTATCTTTAGTGTACCCCCATGCCCTATCTTTAGTGTACCCCAAACCCCTATCTTTAGTGTACCCCAAGCCCTATCTTTAGTGTACCCCAAGCCCTATCTTTAGTGTACCCCAAGCCCTATCTTTAGTGTACCCCAAGCCCTATCTTTAGTGTACCCCAAGCCCTATCTTTAGTGTCCCCCCAAGCCCTATCTTTGGTGTACCCCAAGCCCTATCTTTAGTGTCCCCCCAAGCCCTATGTTTAGCTTCTGGATTGTGTTCTGCTAAGCTCTTACCTTCAGGATTTCATCGGCATACAGTCTGTGGAAAGGAGACAGATACTTGAAATGGGCGGCAACTTCTCCTGACTGTTCCCCCTCTTAAGTCTGCTCTAATGGCTTCTTGGTCCGAACCTTTCGTCGGTGCTGATGTATGGGCATTGAAGAAAACACAAAGAATTGATGCCTTCTGGTCTGAGGATCCGAGCCTCTTCAGGTGTCACTTCAAGTAAGTCATCCGCTACCTTTAACTCCTTGACGGTGTTGCTTAAGACGACGCTAAAGATCGCGGCGATGAGAGACAAACTGCAAAACATCCGCTCTCTTCTTCTTTGCTGGGTTCCTCTGTCACCTGTAAGAACGGCCAGGCCTTTTGAAGCAGAGAGAAATGCATAGGGGTGATGCTTTTTTTTTTTTTTTTTTTACGAAAGTGATGAAGAATCGTGCGTTTCCCGCGGTGGGCAGATTATGTGCAGGCCGTCTTCCCAGACACTGCTGCAAGATAACAAGCCGTGTCCAATAATGGCTGGCTGCCCTTTGATGGCAGCTGGCCAGCCACAGTCACTGTGAGAGGGTATGATTTATCCAGACTGCAGCGCGTCGTACCGACAGAAACCATTTCTTCTTTGATGTGAAGTTAGCTGCATTCTTTTTTTTTTTTTTCTATGCACTGCAGAAACAGAGAAGATTTCTCCTGTTGATGAGAAGATTGCTCCTTTCAACCCGTTTCTCTGAATGGTGGAAAGCCGATTTGCCCCCGTGGTGAGAATGGGAGCATGCGATACAGACTTTATGTCTACTAGAGCTAAGAACGTAGAAGCTGTGTCCGAACAGACCATGTGTATGTTGGCGTCTGCCCCTGGTCAAACAAGGACTATGTGTTTATTGTTACCAGACATGTCCCACAGATGAAGGTCTTACTTCTGGACAAGCCTATAAACTCTGTCACATGATCGTCAGTGTCTTCAGCCTAAGTATTCGGATCTTGGCCATGTCTTTTATCCAGAACCAGAAACTGGTTTCCGCTGTATCTATCTGTTTATATATCGATCTATCTATCTATAAAAATCCAATTTGCCACCAGATCATTTTTTTCTAACCATTAAAGCGGCTAACCATCGAAACGAAATTAGTGTTGACATCTTCTGTCTGAAATTAAGGACACGTTTTAGTTGGTACCCGCTTCAAGTAATTTTGAGTAATTGATTAATGAATGAAATTGAATCAAATCTGGTCGATGCGGGCTCCAGACTCCCTGTGAGGTGAGTGAGTCAACTTTTCTCACACACACGCAGCCAGTAACATTCCTACTCGACTGCTTCGTGTCGAATGTCAGCTCAAAGTAGTGCTCTGTATCTCAGTCCCACACACTAAATGGCTATTTTGAGTTCATGATCCGCTCATTCGGCCTACTTGAAACACAGGCAAGTGTGCACACACACACAGGCATACACACAGACACACACACACGCGCGCGCGCACACACACACTCACGCACACACAGCGCATGCAAGCACACATACACACAGGCGCGCGCACGCACGCATAACACAAGACACTCGTAAACAAACACACACGCACACACATACGCACGCATGGCACACACGTACGCACGCACGTTGTTTTTCTTTGATTGTTCTTTTGATATATAGTCGAGAGATAACTGGTTGTGCATTGTACAATGCTTTATGTTGTTTTTCTGGTAACTTAAAAAAAAAAGAGAATAAATGGTTTTCATCAGTTCCTAGGGCAGAAACAATGCTGTATGTTCAATATACATAATGCCAATTAACAATATCTTTTATTCATGAAATGTGAACGAAAGGGCTCACTGTATCTTTACATTAGATACGAGATTCCCGTAAGGGCTACAGCTAGAGAACGATACCCATCTCCCCCAGAACAGTTCCTGTCCTCCAAAGAGCAGTTCCTTTGTAAAGCTGTGAACAAATGGAACTTCGTTCAGAAGGCAGCTCTGGAATCTTATGCACTGCGACATTTACCAGGTGTGCTGCAGACATCACAACCGTCCGAACTGCAACACAGTATGCACGTAGGGTTGTTGCCGTCATGGAAGAGAACAGAGACAACCTGGCATTGTAGGCAGGTGCATGGTAGGCCTTCCTGTGCGTCTGTCCATGACATTTTCTTTACTCTGACAGGCAAGAAGCAGAAAAAAGAATATATGCTGGTACATGAAGCACTTGACCCTTGAACTTGGAAAACGAAGACTTTTTTTTTTTTTTTTTTTTCACTTTCTCTCAAGAATGTGATACAACGCCCAGAAAAGCTGGGAAAAGGGAAAAAAATCTGCGCTATGGTTTCACTTCAAAAACAAACAAAAAAAAACAAAACCAGCTCCACAGAAGATACTGAACAAAGGTGATTATGGAAGACACGATGGCGCCTTACCCCAGCAGACGACCCGGAAGGACATTTCAGATAACGATAAGGAAGTCACGGTGGCAAATCTTGAGAGAATCTTGATCGCTTGCACCACCAGCTGTTCAGCATGGAAAAGTGGCAATTAGAATAGCATGGATTTGATTGGATTCATGACGACGACCAACTACACCTGCAGTCACAGGTCACAGCCAGAGGGTGTGTATTCCAGCCAAAGAGTGTGGATGGATTCATTATGATCAACTTCTGTTGATGTCAGATGTCCCAGGAAGAGGGTGTGTCGGATTTGCCCGACCTGCTGGTTCAGCTAAGGCCGGTGCATGATACTATGCCACACATCCAGCTGAATGAGGCTGAAAGACTTGAGGTGGATTTCATGCACCCAAGACAGCTGATTTGCCAGAGATTGGATATGTATTGAAGATCATCTGATGCGCGTCAACAAGTAGGCTAAGCGCTACAGATAGCTGTCACAGGGATCGTCTTTTGTTTCCCTTCTGTGTGTGTGAATGGCAATATGATAGTGGTGTCTGCTCCCTTGCAGAAGTTTGACAAGATTAGTTGCAAAACAACAACAACAACAACAACAAACAAACACAGGTAGTGTAAGCTGACTTTTATCTGTGTGAAACCATCAGTATGGACCATTTTATTGCACCTGACACAGGCGTTTCTAAATGTTAGTATAATGTATAATGTAGGATAGTTCGCACACATGTATTGCAATTAGATATTACTGAGCGTTACATTGTTGTCCGATGGTTTGCACATGTGTACTACTAGCGGACACTTTTTTAAATATTACATGTTATCTGATTGTTTGTACACCTTCTTCCTTTTTTTTTTTTTTGTGAAAAATATGATTAAAAGTTTAAAACTTGGATGACACGAAAACTGATTTTCTAATACATATGATTGTGTGGAAATGTACTTGATGTCACTAATGCCCATGTTGCACAAGTATATGGGTCACATGAACACAGTGCCTTGCTGTGGTGATGGCTGGGTGTGTAATGCGGTCCCTAGAAGTAGAAACTCTCTTTCTCTCTCTCTCTCTCGTACAGGCACTTTTTTTTTTTTTTTTTTTTTAAATTTGTGATTTGTTGAGGTTATTTTCACCTTGCCAACAACAGCCCATTACTGTACTGGGCATACAATACCAAAGAAAAAAAATCATCTTGTTGTTTTGCATACGACTTAATATAGAATAAACCTACGAAGTTTTGGAGATTATCTAACATTGCAAGATACGTCTGCCCTAACGGCTCTTGCATAAAGTTGCTGAGAGTAGTATTGCCTTAAACAGTGACTCTGTCAGCACATATTTACGCTTGATCCCCCTGAGCATTTCTGATATATCTGGGCCATTGTTGCAGGTGTTTTTGCATCTCTCAGACTTGGTTGACACCAGAACCCTGTAAGGCCATGTCACATAGTATCGACCAAACTGCATGCAGAAAGCATGATCTTCATTCATCATATTAAAGTTATGAAAAATATCTGATATTAGACCAAAATTGTAATTACAGTGTCACCAATCAAAAGGACAAATAAATTACAAAACAAACACAACGAGTTTTGACCTAAGTAGTCTTCCTCGGGCAAGACTAATAGCATTAAAGTCAACAAAGGCATTGTCTTTCATGTCATTTGTCTTGTCTGAAGTGCATTGTGTTTGTACTGTAATTTGTTAGTTGTTTCGTTTGGCGACGCAGTAGTGGCTTTGTTTGCTCCTGTTTCAGTTTCCTCCTGCAGTCATCCCACTGTGAAACCTGATATTATGTAACCCTTTTTTTCCCTACTCTCATAACAGCCCTTCTCCCCATCCATCCTCAGTACCTGCCAACCTCATCTACAGCAGTTTTGGTCCAGATCTAGGCATCATCAGACCCATGGAGGCTGAGACTGGTGGCACGTGGTAACCATCATTCTGCAGTAAACGTGCTCCATCAAACTGACTCCATGACAGAATAGGGCATCACTGACCACTACTGAAGAAATATGTCAGTTGGCAGTGCAGTGTCTCCTGCAGCAAGGTGTACAGGATCATAGTTCCTCATGTGTCCAGGTGGTGTTGTGTATGGTGAAAGTGCAGCATGGGACCAACGCCCCTCAAGCAACACAAAACATGGATTAACACACACACACACACACACACACACACACACACACACACACACACACACACACACACACTCACACACACAACACACACTAGCACACACACACACACACACACACACACACACACACACACACATATATATATACACACACACACACACACACACACACACACACACACACACACAAAACAACAACACCACCAGTAACAAAAGCAAAACAACACCACCACCAGTAACAAAAGCAAACAAAATGTGAAAAAATAAGACTTTTTATTAGCATCTGCTCTGATATGAAAGTAACCAACAAAGTTTAAACTAGGCATTATCTATATCACATTAAAATGCAATGTTTCACACTCCCATTGAATGCAATTAATAAGTTTAGAACAAAAACATGTAAATATTGTGAAGCATTAAATTGTGATACATCGACAGTACATTCCCTATGCATTAACAGTATTGCTTTGCTGTTTTAAAAACAAACAAGGTATCACTTTAAACAATTAGAAACAGCTTTTGAAACAAAGAAGATATAGTGGAAAAACTTTGGACCGAGTTGTTGTTAAAAATAATGCCACAAATACACAATTTGGTGGGATTTTGTAGAACATACATGTTTTTTGTCCACATTGACTAATGGAATGGAATGGTGGACATGTACACGCATACACTTCATGCCTAGTTGTGTATCGGTAGGCAAGAAAACACATGGTTCCCATTCACTACACACTGTAGATGTAGGAAAAATGGAAGCTGGTTTTCAGTTTGATTATTCAGACAAAGGAAAATGGATTCTGGTTTTTAGTTTGATTATTATATCCTTGCCAGCCACAAAGGGCCTTTTAAGGACTGTGAACACTTTTTGGAGGGAAAGTCCAATCCACGAAAAAAAAAAAAAAAAAAAAAAAAAAAAGAGACAAATTGTAGATATTCATATTCGATAAATAACATAGAAGTTAATATACTGATGTAGTTGGGACTGACAAATACAGGCCATGCCAGGGTGCTAGCCATTCTGTTTAGAAAAAAAAAATGAAATTTGTTTAAATACCCCCCCCCCCCCCCCCCCCCAAAAAAAAAAAAAAAAACAACACATATACATAGCCATACACACACGCACACACATACCTCTCCACAAAATGGGCTAAGAGATACAGGAGAATGAATGACTAGCATTCACTCTGGACAGTGTGTAACTGTCTTATTACACTGTCTCAAGTTTGCAGCAAAAGAGGCGGCAAGTACTGTTTGTGACCAAAGAAAAAAAAAAAGTGATTTTCTTGGACACAGAACAGAGAATAAGCCACAGAGGCAGAAAATAACCGCTACATCCGTACATGACGGCAAAGAGAGATGACAATTTAAGAAGAAAGAATATAAGAGACACGCAGGAAACAGGAAAAGTGCTAGCACAATATTTCCAAAGGAGAGAGAGGGGGGGGGGGGGGAGATAAAATTGTATAGAAAGAGCCCCCCAGCATCCCTAATGGGTGGAGAGAATGTGAAGAAAGAAGTACAGAGCTGTTGATACCCCCCAACCCCCCAAACACACACACACACACACACTTCAAAACAAAACAAAACAAACAAACACACACACACACACACACACACACACACACACACACACACAATGATACAGACAAAAAAGAATCCACTGACAATATCTATATTTGACATTTCTATGTTAAAAAAAAAACAAACAAACAAGCAAAAAGAAAAGAAAAGAAAAAAAAAAAAAGGAAAAAAAAAACCCAAGAAGTCTGCATAATAGCTCAAAATCATTCTGGCGGCAGCATTTTTTGTTCTCATAATATTTACATCTACTGATTATGTAATGATTAAGAGTTACCACAACAACATTCTGATAAAATTCAAATACCACTGTGACCATGAGACAAAACGAACCTCTCAGTGAATGAGTCACTCTGTATCTTTGCACTGACTGAAGTCTATGCCAAACACAGGCCATCATCTGTTTGACCAAAACTACTTCCTCAGATGCTTTATGCTGTGTGCAGATCTGCAAGGATCCTTATGGAAATAATTCACTTTTCAGAAGCTCAAGCAAATCCAAATTCTGTGAGAAGCAGAAAATGGCTGTTCATGTTCGTGGGTAACCAAATGAAAGAGAACAAAATGAACACATGGTATAGTGTGCCAGTGTGAAATGGTCCTTCAGTAATTTTTCACATGTGAGCAAAACTCAACAATGTAATGCAAACAATACAGTCATTCTGTTATTTAATGCAACCAGAATTACGAGTCTGCAGGGCTATGTCCATTTTAAAACTGAACTTGGCTTAAGATTTTGATCTTGTACAAATTAACAGTCGTGTGTATAGTTTTCATTTTGACTCGCTATAAGCCTTAATATATGGCCTCAGTTCAGTTCAGTTCATTGTTAGAGCCCAGTAGACCATACACAACTGTTTCAGGGCTGTCAATACATTGGGGGGAAAAGCCCCCACTTGGGAAAAGTACCAAACCACAAAGCTATCAGCTTCATTTAATCTAAAACTGACATCCTTAAAGCAGATTTAAACAACAAAAAAAGGCCCATCTGACAGCACCTGCCATTCTGCTTGATTTACTTCCAGTTTACAAACAACAACAAAAAGAAAAAGATTTCAATGAATCAAAAACCATGATAAAACCCCATATGGACAAACTAGTCACTGCAGAAGTTACAGCTTCGCTGACATGAGTAGAGCAGCTGCAATGAAAAAAAAAAAATTAGTTATTAATCTGGACTCTATGATCCACCAAGCAAAAAAAGTAACATGACTCAGAAATGAAAATGAAAACGAGTGACTCTACTGAAATTCTAGTGAATATGAAAACATGCAGATGATAGCATGTAAAGGAACACACACACACACACACACACACACACACACACACACACACACACACACACACACACACACACACACACACATTCTCTCTCTCTCTCTCACACACACACACACACACACACAGATGGCAGGTAGAGAGAAATATCACAACAGCTTCCGATTTCATCAGTAATGCAAATTTTCACAATGGATTTCCCAACACATCTTACTGAAAGAAGAAGAAGAAGAAGAAAAAAAAAAAGGTGTAGGTAGGAAACCCGAAAATCCATACGAGGTAGGTATGAAATGGAAGAAGATTCCATCAGACATAGCATTCTTCAAGAATCTTGGTCATGCTGGCAATGTAGAACTGGCTCTCTGAATGTAAACAAGACTGTGATTCATCTCATCACAAACTGGCTTTCTGAATGTAAACAAGACTGTGATTCATCGCATCACAAACTGGAAGAACATATGATATGCTGTGAACAAGTGTAGGAAATTCCAGAGCATCGGCATTGGCAATTCAAATTATCAGTCACTTCTATAATATAAACAGTCATTCTGAGATGGTCTTCATGGTGGATTGTTAAGAGTGCACATTGCATACAACTGGGAGTACAATGGAACCTGTCAATAATGATATCCAGGATCCTTCAATAACTGCATCTACAGTGCAAACCATCACTCTGAGACAGTCTTCACGGTGGATTGTTAGAAGAGTACACATGGCATATGAATTAAAGCACAGTGGAACCTGTCAATCATGGTATACAGCAATCCTTCAATAACACAGTCTTCATGTGGGGGAGTGGGGGGGTGTCTTTGTCGTGGGGTAAATGCATACAGGAAAATGCAAACATAATACAGATTAAAAAAGAATCAAAGAAGCTTTACTTGGAGACAGTCCTAATAAGATGGGTCTTTAATGTGAGGTTTCACTGTAAACAGCTATATCACAATTGAAGTCATGAACAGGAAAAGCATGAAAGAACGTAACTGCATACATAAGAACATGCAAACAATAGGGCAGTGCAAACATGCAAACAATATGACGGTGCAAACATGCAAACAATATGACAGTGCAAACAAGTATAATGTATTTAACCACCACTGAAGTAATGGGAAATATTCACAGCCTCAAAGGCGCACCAGGAAACAGATCCCCATAAAGATCCAACTGATCATGGATCCATCCTTTAATCCAGATCCACACCACAGATCCACACCAAATTATCACGCCCTTGTCCTTGGGCTGCATTCCATCTCTCCAGCAAGTTCTGTTAAAATAGCTTCAGAAGTTTTCACATGATCTTGCTGACAGATGGGCAAACACACAGACACAGTAACGACATAACATAACCTCCTCTGCAGCAGAAATAGTTCTATCAGCTTTGTACATTTTCATTCATAGGGAGGTAATAATGATGCTCACCCGCCTTGGCTTAAGGCTGTGTCAGGCCAACTGACATAAGCTAGAACACCAAGGCTACATGAAAATGTGGTTATGCTCTGCATAGCTATGTGGGGATTGTCTTCAGTTGTGACAAGCTCCTAGCATAACATTATCAGCCTCCAAAATCCCCCTAAGTCGGAGTGTGTGTGCTGCCCACGTTCTCATCCCCAGCTGATGCATTTGTACCATAGTGTTCAAGTACTTCGGCTGTTCAGATGATCCCTGGAGTCTTTTAGCCAGAGTATGACAACAACAACAACATAATGCTCACAGGTGTTTGTTTTGGTGCACAATAAGATCGCTAATTCCTGAAAGCTTGTGTTTGGCACTCTTGAAGTAAAAAAAACACTGACCTACTTGCTGATCTGCAAACATAGCCCAAATCAAGGGCATGTGTACACACAGAGAAACTAAGATTTGGCATTACAGTTGAACTTCGGTGTGGTAAGACAATCTAAACTGGAATGCAGTTTCAAGTAAAAAAAAAAAAAAAAAATGTAACAGAAGACATGAATCTTACAATACTATATGGTATCTTAGAAATATCTTTGAGTGTAAAGAGTTCAGGACTAAACACTCGTCGTCTGAGGGGGGGGGGGGGGGGGGGGGGGGGTTCTCTGAAAACCTTCTCCTGTCAAGCTTTCCTCTGAGTTTCTTCCTACTATCTTAGAAATTTAAACCAACGCCAACACGGTGAAACTGTTGTCTTAGATGCTTTTTCTGTTGGTTTAAAAAGGCATGAAACTGTTTTCACATACAAAAAGTCATCTTCGTAAATATTATCTTTAGGTTAATGTGGCATGAAACCATATTTCTGATTTTTTTTTTTCCATGTTCATATTTCGTTGTTAATGATAAAGTAACACAGACAATATTGAATTGCCGCATTGAGTCTCTGCTCATAAACTAGTTTCAACTGATGGTGGATGGTGGACAAACATTCTTTTTCTCAATATTTCTTAGTCTTTACATTTACTCAAAGCACTATATGCACAGCGCTTTCCCTTTAACTTCCTTTATTCTGTATGTTGAGAAGTCTTTATTCAACAGTGATTCACAGTGGGCCTTACATCAAAAACTGGTGAAAAACAAACACTAGCAGCTAGTTACTACCAGCCTTGCCAGCTTCTCGGGAACAAAACTGCAAATTTGTTTTGGACCACACATTAATGTGAATTAATTAAAGCAAGATATTATTTTTGTCACAAATCATTTCGTAACTGTGTTGAGCAAGTTCATATCTCCCCCCCCCCCTCCAAACCCTTTTCTTCTTGACCTACAAAATCAGAGAAAGCTTTGATCCATTATCTTGAGGGGCTTAACTGCTAGTTATCTCGGCTTGGTGATTTGAGTTATCAATCCTCTATTAACGGCAACAATCAACACCCTGTGAATGCAAAATAATGATCAGTTTCAAGTTTGTACACTAGCGGCTTCTTGTGACATAGCGTGGTAGTGGTGGTGATTTGATGTTGTTGTTGTTGTTGTTTGTCTTATCTTCAGTGTCCTCCCATTTGCATTTATCCAATGTCACTCCTTCCAGATTCACCTAAACGCAGACACCACAGCCACTGGCTGGTTTATGGTGTGGCCTCAGTCCAAAGACAGGCACACACTATCAGGTCATTATGAAGCAATCTCCCAGAGAAGACATCATACTACTGTGCAGTCACTGTGGTGAGTGTGTTCAGCGATTCCGGTTCAGCTCCAAAATATGGATGCCTGCACCAGAACTGCCGTGTTACAGAGCCAGTGTGAGTGAGCATCCCCCGCCAGATCGCCTCAACAATGATCCTAGTAATGAATCATTTCAAGAAGCAATCAGTGAATCCTATGTATGAAAAACAGACGATATTCATGACTAACTATGTATAGTTTCAAAATGGAGTGACTGAGGGCTGAAAATGAAGCAAAATTTGGAAAGAGAAGGGGTTAGTTACCGCCAAGAACACTGACAAAAAAAGAGTATGTGTCTAGTCGTGTATTCTGTTTGTGTTCTTGGCGGTAACTAAACCCATCTCTGTCCAAATTTAACTATGTGCACTTAGACATGATCAGGGAAAGTAAGTATAGAAAATTGAACACATTTTCGTTAAGAAAAAAATAATGAAGAAAAAAAATAGCCTTGATAATAAAACGTTACCAAAACACGAATGTATCCATGTTTTCAGAAAAATAACATGTACAAATATTTTACAAATACAATCCATGTCATGGAATTGTGGAGGGTGGGGTTGGTGGTAATGATCGTTGTAGTGGTGAAAATAGTGGTGGCAGGCATTTCATAGAGGTAATGATATTTACAAGCAGTTTCATTTTACGATTATAATTATAACCCGCTGCCCACACAGGACCTTTGAGATCACCACATAGAACAGAGAGTACTTTATGTAAAACACACACACACACACATACACCAGCTACATATCAATGCACATCCACCCCACCCCACTCTCTCCCAGTTATATGCAAGGTTTGAACCACTGAAACAACATGGACATATGTAGATAGATTGCGCCCGTCTCATTTATCAAAAGAATACAAGATACAAGATTCCCGTTGGCTCTTAAATTATGTCTATATATTTACATGTTCATATGAACTCTTCACACACATATTCTACATAACCATTCAAACAAAAAATAACACATAACAAAACCAAAAAAAAGAGCTCCCACACAATCCCTCATCCTCCTTGGGATAAAAAAAAACTTTACAGCAATGGGAGTAATAATAAAACCCTGCACTAATGAAGTGAACCGACCAGGCTTGTGGCATGATATTCTATGAAATGAATGTGGAGTCAAGTGGAAAACAAAAACAACAGATCACAGTACATGACTGAGCAAAATGACGCTGAGCCACAGGATGATGAAGTAACATACTGATTCATCACAAAGGTCAAAGGCCTGTAACAAATGACAGCAATGGATGCCCTGACACATACACATGCTGCCCTTCTCACAAACAATGATGTAATTAGAAAAAAAAGTTACAAAAAAACTCAAAACGAAGACTCAACAATTAGAAAAAAAAAATACAAAACACTCAAAATGAAGACTCAACATTTAGAAAAAAAAATTACAAAAACACTCAAAACGAAGACTCAACAATTAGAAAAAAAAATTACAAAAACACTCAAAATGAAGACTCAACAATTAGAAAAAAAAAATTACAAAAACACTCAAAATGAAGACTCAACATTAGGAAAAAAAAATTACAAAAACACTCAAAACGAAGACTCAACAATTAGAAAAAAAAATTACGAAAACACTCGAAGACTCAACAATTGGAAAAAAAATTACAAAAAAACTCTCAAAATGAAGACTCAACAATTAGGAAAAAAAATTACAAAAAACACTCAAAATGAAGACTCTCAACAATTAGTAAGATACTACAAAGCTCAGTAGGTAGTAAGCTAGATGGGTCAGCAATTAACTGGAAACGATGGTAATGTCCAGGAAACAATGATAATAGGGAAGTTGCCAGGGCTAAAGCAACATACTTTCTTTCTTTAGCTAGCAGATATCACTGAGATCATGCAGAGTTTTTGCATGAAACTTTATTTTTACCTCCATAAACCTGCAGGCAGCTTTTTTTTTTTGTCCTGTGCCAAATGAGTTGTAGGCCTTGCACTGTGAGGCAGCCTCTGCAGACAAAGTATCCAGCGAACGACTGCGAATTTACATTGTTCAGCAGTGGACTTTTAAACAATTAAAGGTAAATAAATATTGCACAGAAGTTTGGTTGAAGACCCATGTTCCTTCCATGCCTTGGTTTTTCTGTGAAATTATGACAAAAAAACTGCCGGCAGCGAAAATCCATGCCTTGAAACCTGATCGTAAGAATTCTCATGGTGGTGGAAATGACCACTCCCTGATCTATAAGAAACCGGACTTGGTGATTTAAAACAAGGCTCAGTAATATATATGAAACAAGGTTCAATCGAGAGTGAGAGACAAGGCTCAACAATGAGTCAGAAATTAGACTCTATAATAAATCCTATAAAAAAGACTAAATAATAGGTAAGAAACAAAGCTCAGTGATTGGGAAATAAGGCTCAGTAACTAGTAAGAAACACTGCTCAGCTATCGCTTAAAAAAGAGAAAAAAAAGGAAAAAATTAGCAAGAAACAAGGCTCCATAAGTGGTGAGAAACACAGAGCTTAATAACTAATAAGAAACAAAAACTCAGTAACTAGTAAGTAACAAGATCCAGTAGGAAGTCTCTATAACTGATCAGAAAAAAGGCTCAAAAAACAAGTAACAGTACTATAAGTAGTAAGAAACAAGACTCGGTAACTGATAAGACATAGGGCTCAGTAAATAGTAAGAAAAACAACTTGCCAATCAGTTTAAGAAATAAGACTCAGTATTAGGAGTAATAAGTAAGAAACAGAGCTCAGTGACTAGCAAGAGAACAGGCTGAGTAGCAAGAGAATAGGCTGAGTAATGAGTAAAATACTCAGTAATTAGCAGAAAAAAATGAAGGACAGTAATAAGTAACAAACAAAGCTCAGAAAATTAGTAAGAAAGGAATCTTAAAAAGTTTATGTAATAAATCCGCAAAACATGATAAACAAAATAACAAGACAAAACACATGACATTTTGACCTCTTAAGTCTTCCTCAGGCAAGATCAACAACACTCAGGACAATGAAAATGAAGAACCAGTATCACTTACCTTGTCAAATGATGAAGTGATTGATCGTTCTTCATTTTCGTAGTCCTGAGTGTTGTTGATCTTGCCTGAAGAAGACTTAAGAGGTCGAAACGCATCATGATTTGTTTCCTTATTTGTTTGTTCATGTTCGGTAGATTTATTCATAAACTTTTAAAGATTTGTTTACATTTCCGCCTGCAGTCTCCTCTACTTTGCAACTAACCAAGTACACAAGAGGAGCCTGCCATAGTTAGTGGTTTCACTGCACGCCACATCCTGTGGTCATATGGTTCTCACTGATTGGTTTCTCGAATTAATCTCATTTCCAATGCTTTGAAAAAGCAAAAAAAAACATCAGACATCATCACTTTGACCCGCCTTGGCTTAAGGCTGTGTCAAGCCAGTTGACGTAGGCTAGAACACCAAGGCTACATCAAAATGTTGTTATGCTCTGCATAGTTTTGCAGGGATTGTCTTCAGTTGTGACAAGCTCTTGGCATAACATTATCAGTCTCCAAAATCCCCCAAAGTCAGAATGTGATGGGGTAATCAAAAGCGGTCACACACATAATGTTCTCATCCCCAGCTGATGCATTTGTACCATAGTGTTCAAGTACTTCGGCTGTTCGGATGATTCCTGGAGTCTTTTAGCCTGGGTACAACAAACAACATCACTTTGACATCATCATTATCTTTGTCCAACAACTAATAATTTCATGAGAAAGCAGTGAAAACAGTAACTTGTTTCCACAGTAAACAAATACTTCAAAAACAGAAATAAAAAAAAAAAACATTAAAAAACAAAAACAAAAAAAACAAAACAAAACAATAGTGATCACAATGTATGTGAAGCAAGAACAAAATATTTGATTTTTTTTTTTTTTTTTTAAAATTTTGCTTTATCTCTGTATTTTTCTATTGTACATATGTTTATGCACATAAAATGGAACATTCTTTTTTAAAGTTAGATAGAAGATTTGGTAATAGCTCAGAAACCAGGATCAGTTGTAAGTAAAAAGAGCTGTCAAATATGCCGCTCAGTAACAAATCAAAGACAAAGCTTAAAGGTCAGCAAATAACTGGAAGCAAGCTTTGGTAACTAGTCAAAAACAATACATATTATTTAGACAGAAACAGTGGTCAGTACATTAGTAAGAAACAAAGATCAGTAATCCATAAGAAACGACTTGCAAATTATTAAAAAACAATGGTCAGGAGAACTTCATTAACAAGCAACGCTTAGTAGGTAGTAAGAAGCAAGCCTGTGCAATAACGCATTAAAACTGCAACACAGTAATCAAGTACATAACATCTTACATATCACAGCTAGAGTGTTGTCCCATTTTCTTTTTCACAGCTAGTTGCTTCACACATTTTTGATTCATGTGTGATGAACGAGTACAAACATCCAAGTCTATTTCCGCACTAAAGTGACTGCATAAGGTATCGGAGCCCCAAAACCTGCACAAGATCTGGTGTCAATTAAGCTAAGCGAGTTTTTCACTTATGTAGAGTGTTAGCATCGCTGTAAGCAGCTTCACAATCAAAATCTCTCTTTAAATACAGATTTCTCAAGTGAAGCCCCTGAAATACATACCATGTAATGTTTTTTGCATTTCACTCAGGAGGATGCCTTAAAACTTCAGTAATCATTAACAATGAAGACAATCAAACACATGACAAGAAAGATAACGAATAAGTGGACACTGAATATTTTCAAAAATGTCAATGATGTATAGATAACAAAATGAAATAATGCTATACCATATTCCTCATAAACTCATCAAATACACAGATACTAACGAGCAAGACACAACACAAAGCAACACAGGAACATTTTCCATATAACAACATCCAAAGTGTACTGTCTAACTTTTGATTTGGTCAAAATCAGGAATTCAAATTACCAGATACTCTTCAGCAAAACACACCAAAGAATATTTGCCTCTCACCTTTCCCATTAACAAATAATTTCAAACGCCTGGTTCGGCCAAAACACACAGGAGAATTCAACGCAGATGTTGGATGGAAAATGAGAGGTCCTGTGAAAGGCTTCTTGCATCACATGACGCATGAAACGAGTCGTACACATTAGTGAATGTATACATTTTGTACCTGAGGATGGCCCTACAGACGAACCAAACGCACATGAAGAAAACTGAACGCCTCATTAATACTGTTTCTTTTTTCCTTCTCTTTGTAATAACAACGATCTTTGAATGTGCTGTACTTGCTAGGCACAAAGGGTGGGAGGGATTTGCAATCACAGTGCTCATAAAAGTTAAAAACTATGTCATTTTTGTGATCAAAAGCAATAGTAACCAAAAAAAAAAAAAGTAAATTCAAGCACACCAGCAAACAACTTCCAACTCTGTCCATGTACATACATTCACATGAAAAACAGGCAACAAGACACCAGCTCATGAAGCTATCACACTCATAAAATGTGCAAGAACCGGTGATGGGGTTCTGCCACAAAGTGAGACAACTCGCCATTTTCCCTCACTTTTCAGAGTGAGGTAGGGTAACTCACTCAAGTGGAACTGTTAAGGATTACAGCTCCGCTGATCTTGGTGTAACCCCAAAGACCTTAATACAAATGCAATTTGAAAATGTTAAATTGTTGCAGTCTCTTTTCTTTTCTGTGTGTGTGTGTGTGTGTGTGTGTGTGTGTGTGTGTGTTTTACTTTTCAATTGTTCAGTTGTGTCCTTATTTACTGAATTCTTATCTTCATCCCTATGTATTTATGTCTGTTCATTTTTGTTTCATACTATTCATTCAACATACACAATGCGGCAGGATGTAAACTAGAAAAAAAGATTACAGCAAATATTGTCCTTATTCAAAATGATTCAGAGTATTGCACCTGGAATATTTAGAGAATTCCTTCTTATGAGTTCAAAGTAGACCATCCAAGTACAATTATAACTTCTCAGAAGTTTAAACATTTTACTAAAATGTAGGCGCACAGACCTTACTCTTCTAAAATCCCTTCAGTTAAAAATAAATTTGCACAATCTGATTGGATTTTGCTGTTAGATCTTCTGTATTCCATAAAACACTTTTCAATGGCATGTTTTTAGTCATGGGTGTAGGCAAAAGAACATAAACTAGAAGAATGAGGATATAAAATGATAAAACAGGCTGACCTTAAAAATAGTTTTGCAAATAATCTTTTGTTTTTCATCGCACCATAATTTGCAAAAGGAAATGAGAAAATGCATCAAAGTGAAAACAATACATAGTTGCACTCTGGGTAAGCATTTCCTGCCATGCACATAAATTCGTTTCCAACACCATCGTTGTGTTCCTTTTCAACAACAACAAAAAGTTTTCTTTCTTTTGCTTTTCTTTTATCCAAGTAAAATGAAAATGGTGTCACAAAGTGTGGCCCTTTGTTGTGTGTAACAATGGAGATGGTTAAAGTCACATACTTCTCCTCTTCAGCCATTCTTGTGAAGGCACTTATCATAAGAAATCAGCTCAAGACAAGCAAAGAAACAGATATTAAACTTAAACAGACAAGAAATTGCAAGTATTCACTTTTTTTTGTAGATGTGAAATGGACACAGACCTGTGAGGAAAAAAAAAAGGATAATTTCAATTCCTTCAATATTTATCTGTCAGCTCTGACAAAAGTTAAGCGAATGAAAGTTAAAAACAAATTCTAAAAAACCTGAACAGCAAAAATTGAAATGTTAACAACCATTTAACAACATCTGCAGACAGAACATGCTCTGTGATGTGACATTTCTGAATGGTAAAAGTGCTAAATGCCAGTTCCTGTAAGACAATAAAACAGTAAAAATTATTCCAAAATGACACTTTTTTTTTTTTCATCTCCACTGATTCGTGAGGAAATAAGAGAGTCAAGCAGTCTGTTGTTTGCTCATTTCTTTCCTTCAGACAAAGGACTTCAAATAAAACCATAAACATCTTGTTGCAAGATATATGTTTACTTCAATTTCCATTCATGCCTAAACCATCAGCTTGTTAACAGGGGGATATCCCAATCACAAAACACACTGACATGTGCATATGTGCGTGCACTCAAATACACAATCATGCACATGCAACCATCCCCACATTCTCAGAAGTCGCGGTGCTATCTAAATATTCCTCCCATGGTAAAGGTGGAGCTTAGTCTTCGCAGATGAATGATGCGTCGTTTGGTGGCACACAAGTAGTGTCGATTCTCTTGAAGGCCATCAGCAGAGACAGAGACACCACGGCCACCAGCAATACGTAGCTGAGCATCATGGTGGGAGCTTCCACTGCAGACAAACAACACTGTCCTATCTCAAGCACTGTGATTTTTGTTACCTGTATTGGACATTACTTTCAACTACGCACACCTGACAGTGCAGGTCTCTCATTACTCGTACACTTTGTCGAGGCTTTGTCTTGAAATGATATAGGTCTTTGAAGACCTGCAGCAGTGGCTGAGGGTGAGACAGGGTAAAGCCTCTGTGAAATACATGGGTTGTGAGAGACTCGCATGGTCAAGAATGTATAGTCAAAATATGTATGGTGAAAATTTTAGAGCACAGGTCCTGTAAGACCTGTGTCATCAGAAGTGTAGTTCAGTTATGTAACTGATGACTTTGTTGCTTTTTCACTAGAAAAGACAAAAGTTAGAGAAAGACAAAACCTGAATGACATATAAGTAATTAGAGTTCTGACAATTACCCAGATTTTCAGAGGAATATTTTGATTAGTTCAGGAGATACTTTTAATTTCTGTGCTTCTCTGGGTCATTTGACTCATAAAGCATGGTGAAGAGTTATATGCAGTTACAGATCATTTTCCATTCTGTTTCAGTCTCTGTGTGTTTACTTCAGTGTGTGTGTTAACTTCAGCATGCATGTGTGCATGTGTGCATGTGTGTGTGCATGCGTGTGCGTGCATGTGTGTGTGTGCATGTTTGTGTGTGTATGTGTCCACATGTGTAATTGTGCTTGTGTGCGTATTCATGCATTTATGTTCTTTTGCCACAGAGACACATAAGCAATCTTAACCATCAGCTATGCACTTGGTATTCACTTAGTGAAAACAAATGATTTTTCCTCTCCATCACAAACAATAAAAACCTATTCACTTGCATACACACACTTCACACTGTACACACATAAATACAGATACATGTACATTAACATACAAAGTAAGACACACTAAAGATACAAAGACAGCAAGGCACATTGAAGATACAAAGACTACATCCACACACCACACTATCACTAAGAACCGAAACTGCACATCCAACAAAGACGGCACTACATGAACTTCACAACTCACCGCTGCTGGCATACTGGGCACTGACTGAAACTGCTGTGCTTTCCAACGATGGAGGTGGAGAACATCTCCACATACATGGGATAGGCTCTTTCTAGAACATCTCCACATACATGGGATGAAAGTCTTCCAGCTCTTTCTACAAAACATATCAGACAAAACAATGAAGACAGAAGGGCATACAGGATGAAAGTCGTCCAGCTCTTTTTTCAACTTAAATCAAATAAAACAATGAAAAACAATGATAGGAGAACGTACATACATGATGAAAGTCTTCCACATCTTTCTCAAAACTAAATAAGATAAAACATGAAGGTAAGAAAACCTTTCACTTCTCTCTACATGTCAGACAAGGAAGTGGGAGAACATTTCCACAAATATTTTGGAAACATCTTCTACTTCTTTCTACAGCAAGTCCATGTATGTGAAAAACTGCTGGGGAATGTGTTTATGTGCTTTCTCATTAATACAAAAAAAACAAAGAAATGAAAAAAAAAAGAAAAAAAAAAAAAGCTTCCACTTTGCATTAATATCAACAGTAACCACATACACTGATGAAGAGAGAATAAAGTTCACAAGAAATGCATTCCCTTGGGTGGTTTGTTCCAGTTGGCCAGATTTGTGCTACATTCTGTCATCTGCTAAGAATGTGAACCATCATGGTGCCAGTGGCTCCTGAATCCCACCACAGTAAGCTCCTCTTTCCCAGACCTATCCTCATCATCCCTGCATTTCTGGCAAACATGATGAAGCTGAGGGAATGTCCCCACAGATTGGAGTAACAGTCTTCTGTCTTTTCTCTGTTGACTCGTTGGGCAAAGCAGTCAAGGTAGGACAGCACCAAACAGCTGGGATGAAAGTCCTCCAGTTCTTTCTACAAAAGGTGTGTCACTATTCTACAATAAGAAATAAGATAAAATAATGAAAGCAATAGAACTTCCCTGTCTATCTGAAATGAAGGTCTTCCATCCCTTTCTCCAGTCACACATCAAAACGTTTCCATGTACTTGGCACATCTCCATCTCTTTGAACATCGTGGTACCAAACCATTCCCATGTACTCAGCATGAAAGTCTTGCATCCTTTACACGACATGGTATCTCTTTTCCATGTAAATGGCATGGAAACCTTCCACATCTCCATGAACATTAAATGAAAGACTTCCATCTTTTTTGTACAACATAGTATTCAAGCATCTCCGTTCATGAAGAATGAGATCTTCCATGCGTTCCTCCAACATGACATTAAAGCATCTCCAAGCACATGGGATGACATCATCCTTCTTCTACATCATCATTTCAGACCAGGGCTTCTTATAGCACATAACACACACACACACACACACACACACACACACACACACACACACAATGCCAGCATACAGACAGTGCCCTGAGGAAATCAGAGCATGGTGCTGGACACTGACCATCATCTGCTGATGTGGGGATTGAAACTGGTCACTCATCATCACCTGCTGATAGTGGGGATTGAACTGGTCACTCATCATCATCTGCTGATTGTGAAGACTGAACTGGTCACATCACTCACCATCATCTGCTGATTGTGGGGACTGAACTGGTCACTCACCCATCATCTGCTGATTGGGGGGATTGGGGGGATTGAACTGGTCACTCACCATCATCTGCTGATTGTGGGGACTGAACTGGTCACTCACCGTCATCTGCTGATTGTAGGGATTGAACTGGTCACTCACCGTCATCTGCTGATTGGGGGGATTGAACTGGTCACTCACCGTCATCTGCTGATTGGGGGGATTGAACTGGTCACTCACCATCATCTGCTGATTGGGGGGATTGAACTGGTCACTCACCATCATCTGCTGATTGGGGGGATTGAACTGGTCACTCATCATCATCTGCTGATTGTGGGGATTGAACTGGTCACTCACCATCATCTGCTGATGGTGGGGATTGAACTGGTCACTCACCATCATCTGCTGATTGGGGGGATTGAACTGGTCACTCACCATCATCTGCTGATTGGGGGGATTGAACTGGTCACTCACCATCATCTGCTGATTGGGGGGGATTGAACTGGTCACTCACCATCATCTGCTGATTGGGGGGATTGAACTGGTCACTCACCATCATCTGCTGATTGGGGGGATTGAACTGGTCACTCACCATCATCTGCTGATTGGGGGGATTGAACTGGTCAAAGCAGCTGCGACCCTTGTGCTGCTTGTTCTCCCACATTTCAATGGCCAGGCTGAAAGGAACCTGAAGGACATATTTTACATTAAGTAATGATTCTATAGCCGCTAGACTGAGACATCTTTCTAGGTGAATGCGTGAATGTGAAAGAGAGATAAGGTTTGCGAGGAAAATCTTTATCACTCAGGGTGGCCAATCCTCCTATCCCACCCCACCCCTGTGTGTGTGTGTGTGTGTGTGTGTGTGTGTGTGTGTGTGTGTGTGTGTGTGTGTGTGTGTGATGTGTGAGTGTGTGCGCATGTGTGAGTATGTGTACTTGTTTTCATGCGCATATGTGAAGAAGAGTGGCATGCAGCCCCACCCCTGTGTGTGTGTGTGTGTGTGTGTGTGTGTGTGTGTGTGTGTGTGTGTGTGTGTGTGTGTGTGTGTGTGTGTGTGTGTGTGTGTGTGTGTGTGTGTGTGAGTGTGTGTGTGTGTGTGTGTGTGTGTGTGTGTGTGTGTGTGTGTGTGTGTGTGTGTGCGTGTTTTGTGTATGTGTGTGTGAATGTGAGTGTGTGTGTTTGTGTGAATGAATCTGTGAATGCATGAATGTATGCATGATCTGAACTAAAAGGAAAAAAGTCAAGAAATGCATTATTAATACGCGAAACAAGTACACAAAACAGCCATAAGACACAAAAAGGAAACAATAGAAACACGCCTCCAACCTCTCTTTCAGGACAGATCACATTGTGTGCCCACAAAATCTTTCTTGAAACAAACCAAAAAAAAAAATTCAACAACATCACGTAAATAACCCCACCTTGGCTTAAGGCTGTGTCAGACCAATTCATAGGCTAGAACACCAAGACTACATCAAAATGTTGTTATGCTCTGCATAGTTATGTGGGGATTGTCTTCAGTTGTGACAAGCTCCGAGCATAACATTATCAGTCTCCAAAATCCCCCGAAGTCGGAGTGTGGCTGCCCACATGGCGGGGTAATTAAAAACGGTCGTACATAATGTTTCTCATCCCAGCTAATGCATTTGTACCACCATAGTGTTTAAGTACTTTAGCTGTTCGGATGATCCTGGAGTCTTTTAACCAGGGTACACAACAACAACAACAACTTAAATAACAAACAGAAAGTCCAACAAACAATAACAAAAAACATAATCAACAAGAAAACAAACCCAAACAGAACTCAACACATTCAAATATCCAAGCCAGTTAAGGAGAGGATGCACAGGATTTAAAAATGGCACAAAACAGTTGACAAACCAGTCGAACGCCTGCCATGTAATCAAAGAAGTGCCATCGGCCGTGTAGAAGTTCAGATCGTAGGCCTTGCCATAACGAAATCTGTACTTGGTAGCTGTGGATAACCTTGAAGCAAGTTCCGACAGAGACTGGAAGTTGGGCGGAACTCGCCTGGATAATTTGGATGCAGTGTCTGTGAGAGAAAAAAAAAGTCTATGATGAGACAACTCAAAACAATCTTCAACAAAGGAAATCTGTTTCACAGTTCAATCCAATATTTCTCCTCTCGTGACATAAAAAAAATATCTTGACAAAATAAGAAGACCGTGAAAAAATACATGTGGCTTGCACAGAAGGCAAAATAATGTATTCTGTGTTCGTTCTTATCTTCTCCAGACTTTTATCTTCACTTTTTCAGTTTATATTTTATGTCTTCTACAGAACTACACTCAATAAACTGCACCAACATATTATATCAAATTGCATGGATAGTTGTACAAGTATGCAGTAGCATTTAAACAAAAAATTTTAGTGCAGTGATGTATATGCAAATTTAAAATGACGATCAGTGGTCTATTTGAAGTTTCATCTTGCTAAATACACCAAACAGATGGAAAGAAGAGAAAGAAAATGTTCCTATCTATTGGTCTGCACTGCTCTTAAATGTTATATCACTTTAATCCAAATAAAACTTTAAAGCAATAAGCAACGACATAATGTTTAACATCTGTAAATGAAGATCCATAAAATATTTAGGGACAATTATCAATCATGAACAATTCACTCAGCCACCAACACTATGCCATTTGCTTCCCCCCCCCCCCCCAATCCCCCCCCCCCCCCCCTCCTCCCTGGGAAGAATATGACATGACTGGAGAGAGGAGGAGGGACAAAAAGAGGTGTGGAGAAGGTGTGGGAGAGGACTGGGTGAGGAATGCCCTGAACCAGAACCCTTTTACTTTAACTTCCCCTCGGAATCTGCCCTTGCATGCTTACACCAAGCACAGGTGCACACACACACACACACGCACACACACACACACACACACACACTCACACACACACACACACACATGTCTAGATACACAAACATGTTAACAAAGCCAAACATAACATAAATCTTTGAAAATGAACCTTGTATGAAAGCAGCCTCACCAGGAAAGGGCATATAAATGTTGACAAAGCCAAACATAACATAAATCTATAAAAATGAACCTTGAATTGAAAGCAGCCTCACCAGCAAAGGGCATATAAATATGGCGCACACCGGTGTGGAAGGAGACAAAGGCATCAAACTCCACTCTCCGTGTCAGATCAACAAACACCCTGCACTCTGGCTCTGCAGCAAGACATGCAATCACCAGTAAAAATCAAAGTCTTCCCGTCTGTCTGTCATATCAACCATACTGAACTTGACCCTGTGTCTGCAGCAGCTTGAGTCTTCTTTGCAAACCATGTTCAATTAAAAGGTCACAGCAGTCTTGAACAAAAGTGAGTTTACATTCCCAAGCTCCTGTTGCTATTGATGAGTGCACATATGTCAACTTGGGTTTAATATGGGCACATTTTGAATTTCTTATTTTTGGAGGGGGTGGGGGTGGGGGAATGGATGTTTTCATATTTTTTGTTCTGTTTCTTCTCTGCATGTGTGATACTTGAATATTGCTGTAAGCAGCATTAGTCTGGAGTTAAGTATGTGCAAAAGTTTTATTATCGGAGGAGTTAAAGCCATTTTCCATGTAACACTATTCACTGTTAAGATCTCGCCCCTCCTCCCCCACTTCAGATTTTCTTTCTGATTGTACTAAATCATGCAATCATATACAGCTGTGCTATAACTATCTTGAAATCAATTTTGTCCACGAACTCCACTATCTCCGGTGTCGCAGAGCTCTAAAAGCGCGCACACACACACACACACACACACACACACACACACACACACACACACACACACACACGCATACACAGAGCACTATATGTGCACACACAGTAAAAAATCTGTATGTCCAGCGCACACAAACACAGAGACACACATTCACAAAATGACAAGCACATGATAAATATGAGCACACAAACAGATACCTGAAAAGGCATAAGGACCCCTGAACTCTTCATCTTTAGGGTTGTCAGAGCTTCCCTTCTGAGCAAACTGCCAGTCGAAATTGCGGTTGATATCAACACCGGTACTGGTTCCTCGCCAGCAGTAATTGTGTGAGGACTCCACAATCATCCTTCCATCTGGGTTGGCCATCACAATGACAAAAATGTCAAAATGAGAAAGAATCCTCTTTGAGAACCTAGCTTCAGAACTGCCTTCTCTCGCCAGCACCCCATCGGTGAGATTCCTCAACAAGAAGAAAAAGCTCTCCACAGGTAAGAACTCCCTGGCATGCTCCCCATATGATAACAATACCCGCACTTTAGGCACGTCTCTTCTGCTCTGGAATCTTCAGTGAAGTACAAACTTTCCACTCTACTCGCAGATGGCAATGAGAAGTTGGTTATGCGAGTCAACAGCTGGGGCATGCCGTGTTTGGACTGGTAGGTCCAGTCTATGTGTATGATGTCACTGTGCTTTGTGGCAATTCTTCTGAGATGAGCAGCGATGTGTGACACATTATGATAGAAGTGGTAGTCAGGTGTGTAGTTCTCTTCCTGCCGTTTCACATCTGCAGCGCACATGAAATGCCAACAAAGGATGAATCCTAGAGAAGTTAGGGTCACCTGTGTCCATCCACTTCCCTGCCGCAGTGACATGGTCAGTTCCTCAGTGAAGTATTGCAGTGCCCAATGTTGTCATGTACATTCTCTTCTGCAACAAAGACAATGTTTATGTCAACTTATCACTTTAGTTCAATGACATTTCGACAATAATATGTGAACAATAGATTTCATTTGATCTAAAGAAACTCGAAACATTGTACACAGAGTACAGCTGGTCACAGGTCAAGTCATGTGATCATCTGCTTGTATGATTGAAAAATAAGACATGAAAACATTATCTAAGATTACACAACACAAGAAAAAGCAAGCACACACACACACACACACACACACACACACACACACACACACACACACACACACACAAACTGGATCTGGATCACTGCTGGGGTACTAGTTTGCAGCTGGCTGTGCAAGACATGATGGCTATTACTTCATATTCAACTTGACTTGACTTGACTGTGTCAACGATTGAGACCTTTAAGGTCTGTTCGTTGGTCCTCTTATAACTCTTACTCAGTGACTGTCATGCGTGGCTTGCAAGACTGAGGATGTACCTAGCACCAGATATGCTTTTAAACAAATTATCTTGACACAAACATAATGTCATTGTGCAAGTTACATAAATGTCCACTGATGTTACAATCACAAACTCGTATTCAGGTAAACCTCATTTCCCTCTCCTATTTCCATGCAATAAACTGAACATACTCAAGGACCATGATCACAGCCTAGAGTGATAACAAATGAAAGCTTCTGTCTCTAGGCCCAATCTCTACAGTAGAGCTAGGTCTACTAATCAGATCACATATCAATGCCTTTGTCCATGTCAGCAGATGAAAAAAAATATCCTGTCTGTAATGCCATGCCGTACGTCAGTTTCATCACAGGATAGATCAGAAGTCACTGTCGATGTCAGTGAGTTTTTCTTTCTTCAGGTGAGCACCTCTGACTTGTTGAAAATAATTTCACACTTTCTTAATTAGTTTTTGCTAGAGTAACATGGCTGACTGGTGCACTGGGTGTGCGATTCTACATTTCAGTTAGTTGTGTTGAATAATTAACAGCATCAGTCTGCAGTACGGATTAAATGGTACGGCTCTTCATAACACCAACACCAACATACACACAGAGAGAGAGAGAGAGAGAGAGAGAGAGAGAGAGAGATTTTTTTTCATGATGATCAAGAGACGCATGTTTACTAGGATTTCTAATGTCTTGATTGTATCTTCCATACAGTTTTCATCTACATATAGCATGCTTCTCTTGTACATGTTCGTCTTCTTCCTGTTTTCTTTTGAACAAGGTTAGACTGCAGCATTCAAGCCGTACCTTTCTGTCAGCTTCTCTGCATCGTGGAGACAATCTGCGACATTTTGAGCTATGAATTTTTCCATAGGCCAGGAAGCACTCTACCCACCACCACACACCACCACACCTCGACACCCCATACCCATTCTAAGGCATAAATAAGCCACCTTCATGTTCTAACAACGCTAAATAACAAGGTGCATTCGAGCTTACAGCTTTATCGGCCTCCTTCTCTGTCACTATTATTCGACCGTCGACCCAAGACATTCCGATGTGGCGCTTGACCGATACTGCTGACGCCAGACCACCATGTAGAGTGGGAGGATAACCGATGTCTACCACCCTTTTTCTTGATTTCAGTGCCACATGGTCTCGTAGACAGAGGACCCCAATTTACATTCGCTTCTGTGCTTTGAGAATCCAATACACGAGCCGCGTTTATGATAGTCGTCCATAACTGCAACCCACCTTCTCCACCTTTATAAATCGGTTCAGCAGAGGATTAGTATGTATTCTGTATAACTTATTAATGGCTCCGGTCAATGTCGAGTTGAGTCGTATTTTCCATTGTTTCTCATCGGATTTTATATCTGTTTAACTACTTGACCACAAACTGCGCGGGTACCTTGATGCCATCTCTTATGCAACTCGGACTTTACTCACTTTTACCGCTCTCATGTAGCTGTATTGATGACCGCAGACCCCTATGTCATGACACGGAATAGCCCTGCTACAGATTAATGCGATTTGTCGTGTCTAGTTGCTTTCTCTTTACAGACACAGAGTCCGTACTTGAGCAATGGACACATGACCGAGAAGCAGTTGTAGGTCCTGACGACAACTTAGGAGATGCGATTTATCCACTCAGTAGTATGAACGCATACTCGCTCGTTGTCATGGCGTTTTCTCGATGTGCCCACCCAGACTCGTGCTGATTGACCGATCGGACCCAAGTTCACCCCTATCTACACCCTCCTTTCGCCCTGTGATGATGCCTTCCATGAAAGTAGCTGACCTAACCAGAGTCATCTCTCCTTTCGCACATATATCCTATACTTACACACTTTTATTGTTAGATACCCCTATGCAGGTTTAGGATATTGATTGTTGTGTCCGATTCGTACACTGCTGCTATTCTACCAACAGTTGACTATCAGTTCACATCTTCACCTGGGTGTTTTACCTGTAACCACTTATAGTCTTTGGGATGCAATTGTCAGACCTCTCGTCCCTATTTCTTTCGTTAGCACTCTTTTCATGGCTAGTTCCAACCACCCCCATAATCACAACTCTGTGTAACCGTCCCCGCTCCTTGATGTCTTTATGTCCCAGTTGGATTTACTAAAGAATCCACTACATCTGAGATACACTTCATTTCTTGGTTTCTATTCCAGCCAAAGACATTGATTTAGAATCGTGCTAAGTGTGACCACGGTCTCACAGTTTCGCCCACTTATGGTTTCTTGATTTGAAGCTCTTGCTTGGTATGTCGTTTCAGTTACATAGATGGGTAATGTGTCTTTTTGTTATGTGTGCCTGGGTATTATGTTGATCATGCGCAATAACTCAAACACACCAGCATTTCTTGAACCAGATAAACTTACACCTGGCTACTTCGTGTGGTTGCAGTTGCATAGTGAGCTAGTGTAGTTATATAGACCCCTGACCAATCTTAAGAATGAATCTTCTGATGGCATGATTATGTTTGTTACGTGTACACGATGCATCTTGAATTTGGATCATAGAATGTGTTGATGTCGCCGTGTGTGTGTAGATTCCTTAAAACTCTGCTTACTACTACTTTTCTGCACACGAAACGATGCTGGGGGGACGGGGGGGTAGTAATTTTTATTCATGCCTTAATCAGTACAAAAACATAGAAAACGCCCCATGCTCTCTACTTACCTCACATACCTACTTGAATGCGTACTTTTATGGTGGTGTCTACTGCTGTTGTGAGTGTGTGGGGTGATGTGCAGTGGGTGTGCTGTTCGTTGCCTGCTGTAGTGCGCCAAGGTCGGCCTCGAGATACGCGGAAGTACTTCCACACCTCTCTCTTCTCGCACCTGTACCCCCCACGTACAAGGTTCGGTCCTGATAAAAAGCTCGGAATACATCATGCTTCCATGAAATGTCGTAACCATGCAGTTGTCTGCCTATTTGACCTTTTTATCAACATCGTGCCAATGCATCGCTCGAGCGGGCTTCCTATTTCTTATAGGCCTTGTCGCACCTTACTGACGCTCGCACAATACAACACATAGTTGACTGTCTTGTACCAGCCACCTCCACAAACATCCACTACACCACAGTGCAATAATCAACTTGCCCATCCCATTTTCTAATGAGCGGCCAGCGTCACAGGCAAACTACCATTAATACGCCATTCATAGTAGACCTCATTATTGAGTCTGTGCCTTTCAACCTTCCTATTCCCCGCCTATCCGCATCCCATCTCGACCAGCAGCTCCCTTGGTACTACGAAGTGAGCCTCTCACTCACGTCCGCTCTCACGATTGTCGCCACTACACTGTGGCCCGTATTACACGTCGTTACGACGTCTCTTGCGCATATCGCTCCCGCGGCTTTGGATGGCACCCCCCGAGGGCCTTCTCTCTATCCCAGCTTCCTTTGCTCTTCCAGGACTCACCGCTCATCACACGAATCAGCCGGGACATAGAGCTAGATACGATCATCGCCTTTGATTACCCCGTACCACTGCTGCCACTTTACAAGCCCCACAGCACACAAACCCGCAATTACCGCTTGTCCCACAGTGACCAGGTTTGACCTATACCTAGTCAGACTCGGCAGTTATCTTCTAGATGATAGATGTTTGTAGGACACCCACAGTACCTCAGGACTGCTTGAGCAACACTACCCCAAAAACTGTTAGTCTTGTTTGTTTTATCTTCTTAACCCCTGTGGGGACACATTTCCCCAACAGCCACCCAATTGTGTGACTTGTGTTCTGGAGGCTCACAACCCTATTCTTACTCCAAGCATTCCCTTGTAATTATCCCATAGGGCTTTTGTTTGTGCCTGTTGTTTGTTATATCTCTTGCTACACCTACGTTTTAATGGTTAGCATGAATACACATCACTACAACTATCTACACACAGCAGTACCGCCTTGTCCAAGCATGGCACCTTTATCAATGCCGTCGCTAAAATTAGTTGTCTAGACAGTTTATGGGCCACAGATTGCTTAAACATAGTTTTACCCCTTCGATTAATCACAGCATGTTACTTATCACGCACATTAAGCTAGGCCAGAAACTACACCGCTTTTCTATGTTGGTTTAGCATTCTGCCGAATCCATTTACACCTGACTCATATCGGTCTTTTTTCGCGGCCGTCCGTCCTTCCTCATGCTACTTGCTCTCTTGCCGTCCATTATCGGGGCGATCCCCTTCTTTCAACTCACGGTTTATCTCCGCCTAACCTCCCTTGCGTATTCCGCGACACCTCCCATCCCCATTACAGTCCTTTCGAAATGAGACTGGTTTACACTGAGGTTCTTCATCATTTCGTTGATTCATGCTCGCACATCTTTTTGTGCCAATCACACGTCATATCAATTCCCTATACACCCACACCTCTACACACCTCGAAACTCGCGATGCGTGCCCAGGATTTGTGACCCATCCCTGTTGGGTCACTGGCTTTCCATGACTTATGTGTTCTGCACAACTGAGCACTGAACCTTCCAACACAGACGCGTCGGCCTTCCTTATATTGGCTCGGACACATGACATACCGGCGTCCCTCACCACACAACCTAGTTCACCCACCAGCCGCTCTTGCACAGGCCAGTGCTCTGTTTACTAGAGGATGTGTCATACGCCTTGACCCTAAGCACAGACAGAACCCCCCACACAGCGAAGCATCCACCCTCAGAACAACAGATTGGACCCGGAACTTGCCCACCGACCACCGTCGGACGCACCCAGCATGACCGCCACCATGTCTGCGTGTGTCCTGGGCAACCCCCACCACATGAAGGGCCTGTGCGTGTCAGGTTTAGTCACGTCGTTGCACCCTCGACCCACCACCACGAGCAGGTAGTAAACTGAGTATTAATTAACAGTTCTAGACAATAAACTATTGCCGCTCCTCTGCTGGCGTCATGAGTGTGGATGTTCGGCCCTAGTGTCTCTTCGACACAGTTATGCTTACGGGACTAGCTCCACACTCACAACTTGTCATTCTTTTTCAGCACACCCCTCCGTTTCACACCCACAGCCCACGACACCCCCCCCCCTTACAAAGCACCTGTGCATGTGATGTAGGCCACTGAACTACCTTTAAAATTTCCGGTGCGTGTCTTTTCGTACTTCGCGAATTATTTTGTGGGGTCATCATGGTCATCAAAGACATCATTCCCTCCCGCTATGCTCCTTATGGTTGTAACATTGCCACTATTTCGTATACCCCTGTCCCCGCTACACTCTAAACCTAGCCTGAAAGATTTTACATACACACAGTACTACCTGCTTCTTTGAACCACATTCGATTCAGCAGCAACCGTGGGGTTCTCGCGGTACTCTGACTTCTCTATTAATTATTTCTGTCGGCTTATCCATTGGCTCCGCTATGATCCACTACTTTGTGCCACCAGGCCATTTTCCCCCGAGCCTGCTATCCAATTTAGCTAGAATCCATGGCTCCATGGTTTTACTATTGCACGATTACAAAAACATTCTCTTTAACCCATGAAACATTCGTAACACGGCTGTATTTTCTTTTTTTACCAGGAAGTTTGTGTGACCTGTCCTACACTACCCCGGATTCATCAACATCATTCTCACACATTTAGACACCATGTATACCCCGCAACGAACAGGCCAGCCAGGACCCCCTTTCTGTGATGCCACCACACTCGGTGTCATTTCGGCCCGCGACACCTTGTCTACCGATCACCCTCTTTACATTCCAGACTTTTCCTACCGACTCTCCTTTCACTTCTTTCCCCCCACTCCCCCATTCGACACACCTGTGTTACAAGCTGATGTACTGCACCCATCACACTTTATAATGCTTTTACCACCCTCTATCCACCACTATTTTGAAACCCTAACTAAGTGCAGGAGAGGACTGCCTCACCATTGCGCCTCATGTGAATTGAGGACAACATACATCCACCACCTTGATACCCCCATTCGACCACCACCAGTGTAACCGCCTGCACTGCGTCTACCGTGAAGGTTGACTAATTCCTTTTTGATCTTCTTTTATATTTCTATATAGTTTACTCATAATCTCTTGCGCTATGTTGTACACTCTGATTGAACCGCCCCTCTGTCGCACTATAGAACGTGTAACAAGGAACCGTAACTTACGTCTTCGCGCTATCGCCATAACTCTGCACACATGTGTCCTATTGTGATTCCCCCCCCTACATTATTATGATTGCTGTCCAGACCCCCTTTCCTCTTCTCTGTGCCCACCTTCCCTCCCCCGCGCTGAGAAATAATTGTATGTTTTTGATTTGATTTCCCTCTGACACCTCGAGTCAGTCAGAGACTATCAACGGGCCCTCCAAGAGCCCATAAGTACCCCTGATCCTTTATCAGAGGTCTTGCCCTCTGAGTCAGTCATGGCCAGGGCTTTTTTATTTTAGTTTCGGTGATTCGGTTGGTTACAGCTTGTCTGGTTACGTGTTGTTACGCTTTCACGTTGGTGCGATCGTCGCTGCCTTATCTAGGTTAACTATTGGGCTGTTCGGTTTATTGGTACGTTATTTGTTAGTAGCACTAGTAGTTAGTATGTTTACATTAGCCACCCTGCTTTGATGATACTACAATTCCCCATTCTTCATGTCTTGCGCATCTATTCGGTTTTGGATTGTTTCTTGCACCGCGCTTCATCCTGAACTCCCAGTAGGACCCCCGTGCCGGCACACTCGACCCGACGGCTAGCCGCCACGTCGCGTACTCCTGCCTAGTTTCGCAGATGTGTAGAAACACCCATGAAGTTGATAGCAGACGTGCATGAGCGGTTGGCCCACGTAGCGACCCCTGCTGCCCCCCTCCCCCAGCCAAACCATCTTTGTGGTGGATGTTAAATGTTGATCCTTTTCTATTTGGTACTGGACCTCTACATACGTTGTTAATTTCTCTGTTTGCCCAGCGTTGCCTATACCACGTATGCCCCGTCGATGACACCTTTTTGGAATCTTTAAATAAAATATAACACAAAATTTATGTGACTTATCTAATCCATCGTCCACATGATGTCCCCAATCTACCCTCCCCAACCAAACAAGTTATCAATAACCCTTTACCCCCTTGCCACCCAAGACTCATCTTAGCAACCATAAACACACCAAACCCCCCCTTTTACAACTCTTCTTTTTTTAAAAAAAAAAAAAGGGAAAAGAGAAGAAAAAGGAAAGTGGAGAAAAGAAAAGACAAAGAATACTCCCACACCTAAGCCCCCACCCCCCCGACCCCAAAGAATAACAGATTCACACAATTGAAAATTTTCCTCATCTTTAGAAAAAAAAAAAAAAAGAACAAGAATAAAAAACAAGGGAAAAAAAAAGGAATTCATTACATGTTCAAATACAGATATATGATGAAAAGTCTGTTTTTAACTAAATGTTCATCATGTCATTTGCTGATCCATGTGTTTTGCTGTATTGTTTGAAGCAACAAACATACTCTTGACAAAAAAAAAAAAAAAAAAAAAAAAAAAAAAAAAACAAAAAAATCCCAAATTTGTGTGATGTGAATGGATTGAAGTATCAGAGACATTAATTTTAGCAAACCTAAAATTGAAGTAACCCCAGATTCAGTGTGTTGTCGAAGTGCAGTCCTTTGAGTTTCAGGTACAGCGTACTTGCTGTTGTTAGACAGCTGCAATAGTATGCATTATGATAACATTCTAGCAACTAAAATCAAATACAAATGAAAGTAAGGGGTTGGGGCTGGGGGGGGGGGGGGGGGGGGGGGGGTTAAGGGGGACAGTTGCAGACCAAAAAAAACATCTTATTTCATTGTGATAGTAAGTTTGCAAAGATTTAAGAAAAAAGAGGGGAAAAGGAAAGGTTTGGAGGGAGTGAAGGGAAGGATGGTGTGTGTGTGTGTGTGTGTGTGTGTGTGTGTGTGTACGTGTGTGTGTGTGTGTGTGTACGTGTGTGTGTGTGTGTGAAAAAAAGGGCATTAAAGATATATAAAGACATCAAATGCTTCACTACTAGGAGTCATTGAACTCTGTGTTGTGAACCAAACCGTAATTTTGTCATAATTTATTGAGAGTTGATTTTTGTGTGTCCAGGGTGAGCCTGGTCAATAGATGTGATCAGGTTTTGTGAATCCGCCAGTAACAGAGACATACCATCTGTGATTTCCTGGTCTTCTCACAACTATAAAAAGCAGTTTGATTTAGCTAGTGAATGGAAATGGTATCATGTATACATGTAGCAAATGCTCTACAGTATAGATGAGAAGAAATATGCTTCCTAACTGGTGCTTATGATGAAGATAATGTCTGGGTGCAGAGTCTGATGTGAAGTTCTCGTCTGCTATCAGTTCATCCTAGTCTTTTTATACTGACTGAGATAAGTCAATAACTAGTCAGGAATTCATACTGGAATCTGCTGAAGTTTTTGTATGTTTGTTTTTCAGTTTAAATTCATGAACTGCTGTTTAGCTGATGCACTCCTCTTTATGTCTCTAATTCAGTTAGACTGAAAAATATGATTGATGTTTAGTCTTTTTCCTCTGACCCTTCCCCCTGCCCTTCATTTTTTATGATTTGTGGTCCATTATAATGTCGGTGTTTTATTTCCTTTTTTTTTTTTTATCGGACTAAACAGTGGTGTTATTTCTATGTCTGTTCAGTTCCGGAACTTCAAGATAGTTTACCGGCGGTATGCAGGCCTTTATTTCTGTATTTGTGTGGATGTCAGCGACAACAATCTGGCTTACCTGGAGGCGATTCACAACTTTGTGGAAGTGCTGAATGAGTTCTTCCACAATGTCTGTGAACTGGACCTAGTCTTTAATTTCTACAAGGTGAGCTTATGTGTAGGATGAGCAGATTAAGAAGCATCCTTATCTGAAAATGCCTTTGATAGACTGCTAGTATGAGTACTTTACAATATGAAAATGTATTTTTGCTGTCAGTTAAATTAGAATTTGGAGAATATGCTTTGTCAGTATAATAGAATTACATCAGACATTGCTTTCCCCCTGATATGTAGATTTCTTTTTGATAAAGAGAATGGGGATGTTTAAATGCACATTAAAATTTTAGATATTTTGTTCCATGAAAAACATGCACTGGCTGACATAAATTATGATCTAAACATACAAAAGTGTTTTACTTTACCTGAGTCAAAGGCTCATACAGTGAGTAGCATTTTGGATTTTGACCTATAAAAAAGTCAGATTCTGATCTTGATTCATTGAAGTTGATCTTTTCAGTTCAGGTTGGCCACTGGGTCTGCTTATACACACTGTATACTCATTGAACATTTGTTTCATATTTTATGGCATATAACATTTAGCATGATGCAGGTGTACAAGAACTGTTCAGTGTAGATCCGTGTAGCCATGTTCGTTATGCATTAGGTCTTTCTTAATTCGGCAGGTATACACGAACTCTTGCTTTATTGCATAGATGTGTTTGCACTGTTCATATGTTGTGCAGACTGGGGGTTTTTTTGGGTTTTTTTACATGCAGGTGTTCATGGAGTCTTTTAGTACCTATGAGTTGTGCTGGTGTGCACAAATGTTCCATCATACAGGCATACATGGACTCTTCATTTATTGTTTAGATGTACATGCACTGTTCTTTTGATGTGCTACATCTGTTTACCACGCAAGAACTGTTGTTTCATTTGTGCAGGTGTACAGTGTGGTAGATGAAATGTTTCTGGCCGGAGAGATCCGTGAGACCAGTCAAACCAAGGTGTTAAAACAGCTCCTGATGCTGTCGTCCTTAGAGTGATCCCATCACCCCCGCCAGCTTTTAACACAGTCATCCTCATCCTCATCATCTTGTCTTCATCTCGCTCTTGCACTGCTAGAGACCATTAGAATACCTGTGCTGATGACCCTGGTAGAGATGTGTTGGGAATGTTTTGTGTTTTACTTGGAACTTGTACCCAGTGTGGAGCTCAAAAGGAAAGTCAAAGGAAAACAAATGATGTCTCTCGGAATCTCTTGCTTACTCACACAAAGTTTCACAGAACATTTATATGTAAAGTATTTTGTAAAGGAAGAGATGATTGGATGCACACCATTAACTCTGCAATGTTTTTTATATGTCCTGAGAAGGGGATTCATGTTGGCCACTAGAAAAATAGCAACAGAGTTATCTCGGCACTGAAGGAGGAAAAAAAAAAAGCAAATCAGTCATGACCACAGCCAATCAGGTCAGTAGGTTTGTCGCAGCTAAAGTTGATCTGGTATATTGTGGCATCTTAGTATTGTATTGTCCACAAAATTTGGCTGAAAAGAGTGAGCATACTGATTAGTTTGATATGGTATTCTATTTGAAGCCAGATATGATTTAAAAGAAAAAACTGTATGCATACACATGTATACTTTCATCAACATCCACTGAATATATTAGATATTGATATTTTCAAAAGGAAAGGCTTGAGGCTGGAAAGAAAGGAAAGTGATTGTTTCTCTGATGAATTCACAAATCCAGAATGTGTATTCCACTCCTTTCATTTTGCATAATCATCCTTTAAATGCTTGGGTGTATCTAATAATTTGTTGTTTTTTCTGTGCTGTGTATTAGGGAGAAATGAATGGTTTTTTTTTTTTTTTTTTTTTTTTTTTTTAGAGGAAACGGTGGTGAATGAAATGACTTGGGCACTTTTTTTTTTTTTTTTCTAAATACAGTATTTGATAGGCCTACAGGTGTTATTGTCTTTATGATTTGTAGCAAACTCAAAGGAACAATTCGCTTATGTAGAATTACGGAGCACATACCTTTTTGTCTTGTTCTGAGCCACCCTGCAGTTGTTTATGGAAGACCATTCTCGTCAGTGTGCAATAACTAGCATGTTCACCATTGCTTGACATAGTCATACAGTTGACATTCCAGGTCAGTCTCGTCACTTTGTGCGTAAATAATTGCAACAAAAGGTGTACGTAGAAATTTGTCTTGTCTTTGCATGCCATATATTTATAATCATAAGGTCATGTCAGGTTTTTTTTTTCCCTTTTGTGGATGGGGGAGGGTGTTTGTGTGTGTCACAATCGGAGTATTGAAATAGATGGATACAATGATTTAGACAGGAGATAAGGCAACAGGTGTACCGTCTTAATCTTTCCTGTCAGCTTAAATGGACTGTCAAGGGAATGGGGATAAAAGGACAGAATAATGCACATGAAAAGTGGAAAGGAAAGGTCAGTGCAGACTGTGTAGTTTACAAGTTTCCCACAACTGAACATACGCATAGACTTTTTTCTTTTTTTTTGTGTGTGTGTGTGTGTGTGCTATAATGGGGATTTTCTTGTGGAGATTCACGAGTTAAAATGCTCAGCACTTTTTGGTCAGATCAGAGGGAAAACGGTGTCCTTACATCAATTGGTTTGTGTAGACTCTGTATGCATGTTGTTAGAGGTAGTGATGGTAGACTGGAAAAGTAGTTTTCATTCCTTGTTTTACTAAGGAGAGTCACAGAACACACAAGCCAACAGTTACAAGACAAGTGAACCATCATCTGATGGCTACCTTTCTAAAGCATGCTCATCTGTGTAGACCGTGAAGCCGAGAATATTGATAGCTGTGCATTTATCATAATCAATTCTGCAAGTCTTGGGTTTGTTACTGATGAATTGTTTTTATCTTGTGTTACAGTGAACAGGATTGTTGCCAGCCATTGTGCATGTGTACATTGATTTTGTACATGATTAAATACTTGGAGAAGTAGCCATGTTCATTTTAAACTGCTTTTTATGCAACAGAACACATATTGCCTCACACGCTTTTTTCACTCTGTTTTCTCACTGGTTGCATCATACATGAATTCTCTGATACACAAAGAACAATGTCCATATCAAAAGTGATTATGCAGACTGTTTATTGGATTTTCACAAAGACAAGCAGCATGTTGGTGTCCATATCAAAAGTGATTTTGCAGACTATTTACTGGATTTGCACAAAGACAAGCAGCATGTTGGTGTCCATATCTAAAGTGATTTTGCAGACCATTTACTGGATTTGCACAAAGACAAGCAGCATGTTTCACTGACACACAATGCCCACAGAACAGGAATGGACACAGAACAGGAATGTAGAGTTGTGGCCAAAGTAAATCAAGAGTTAGGTTGTTTATGTGTAGTAAGCTGACCCATGAAACATGATGAAACAGGTTCTAGTTTTCTTCAAATATGGCCAGAGCAATTTGACACCCCCCTTCCCCCAATTTTTCCCAACCACCACCACCTATCATAATTTAACAAATTGCTGTAGTAACATACTCCCAATGACGCTGCTCCCTCACTCCTATCCATTTCACAGAGGCTTTTCTTCAAACAGTAATGGTCTTGGAAGACACCCATCATCGGCAGGATAAGACGAGACACAATCAAGCCTCTGTGAAATACATGGGTCATAAAAACCTGCATGGTCAGATGTGTATTGTCAAAATCCATGTCTGGTAAAAGGTATGAGTTCTGTTGGACTGTTATTGCCAGAAGTGTGTAGCTCAAATTAAATTAAGTGGTTACTTTTTCATCAGAAATATAGTACCTGAATGACAGATGATAAGGCTTGTGACGAATGCCCCCAATTTTCAGACTAGGTTGAATACTTCAGGAGACTTGATTTCACAGAGTCTCTGGATCATGTGGAACCCAGGAAGCAGGGCAAAGAATAAAAAAAAAAAGGGGATTAAGAAAGGCAGTTTACCCAGAAAGGGTAAAACATTCTTGAATCTGAGCTCATGAGAAAGGCAAGCATATTCTTGAGTGAATGAAACAAAAAAAAACATACTGACAAGTTCACACGAAGAAAGCATTACACTGGCAAGAAGGCTCCACCTTTTTTTTTTTTTGAATGAGCGCATGTGCAATGTTATGAAATGTCACACATACTTTCATTTAATAAACATATCATTAGAATATTGTTTTTAAAAACCTTTAATAACAACACAAAGTTGCATAGTCTCCTTAAGTTTTTGTTTATAAAAAAAGAACACCTGTAATAAAGACAACATTGTAACAAAGATAACACTAGAAGCCCAGCAAACTCAAAACGATGAGGAAAGGATTCTGGATCAACAATGAAGCTTAAACAGAAATGGGGATACTGTATGCAACTTCTCACCATCTATGAACTGCCAAAAGAGTACAGATGGGATACATTTTCATAAAGATGAAGGAATGTTGAACACATGAAAGTTGAATCTTTGGAAATGTAGATATGATTAGAAACTTAGAGAAAAAAAAAAGGTGTTTCTAGCGAAGAGCTGACAAACATATGCCTTGCTGTTAAGATGAATAGGTCTTTTCCATGCAAGGTTGGAAATGATCTAATTTAACAAGTGATAACATCTTTCTTTTGGTTGATTTAGGAATGAGATCGTCTCATAAGGCAAGAATAAGGCACAATGGTAAATAGTTTGATTAGTGATTTGCAATATCATCTGATGATAACCGAAATGAGATTAAAGTTGTATACACTAGTTATTTTTAATGGCAAATTAAACAAAGAAAATAGATGAGCTCAACAGACATTTAGATGTGTCATATGTTATTCCACACCCAAAACTCTGAAAAACTAGTATGAACAAACTAAGCATTAAAATTTTAAACTTTTCTTTTTTTTTTTCTTTTCAATCTTCTTATCTCTTTTTTCATGTTTGGATGCTTGTGCAGAAAGTCTTAAGCATACGCACATCCCCATTAGCTAAATCGGACATGTACCAACTCTGATAGATGCAGATCAGAGTTGTGAATAAAATGCTTTTCCCTCCACATCGGTAGCCCAAATTGTTTGCATAAGGAAAGTGTGTTCTGGGATGTGTTAATTACAATAAAAATGCCAAAGAAACACAAATTAGGCGAGCTCTGATTATTTATATTAAAGCCCCAAGGCAAACATTCCTTTGAAAGATTCTGAAAGGTAAAAACACTACACAAGGAAAAGACCATGTAGAAAGACAAAACCTTGGACTGTACATAATGAGGACAGATCAACAATGCGGAGTGGAAAACAAATTTACCAAGGTTAGTAATCACAAACTCTTAGTAAGGAACAAATCTTTGTCTCTGAATGTTGCTGGACAAACTTGATATGGATGGACAGTATCAACAACTATTAACAGTTGAATATATCTGTTTTGTAACTTTTACTGTCTTTTGTGATCTATGTGCTTCTTATGTGTCTTTATCTGCTACAGGGGTGATCACTTGTAGAATCCTTACAGTTTTGAATGATAGAATAAAAAAAATAATAAATGAGTTACACCATTTGTTAATTCAGCATGTGCCCTGTACTAGCAAAATCAGAAGACAGTTTGTTAAGCAGATCCGCCATGCATGTTTTGCTTTATTTTAGGGGACTTTCTCTCAATTTTTGAAAGCATGCTTATCATTGTGATTTGAAAACGCAGATGCAACCAGTTCATAAGTGTTGAAATGTAAAGAAAAAAAAATTGCATATTAGTTCATCTACATCTGTTTTACTTGATGTTGGGTAATGTGCAGAAACAAGATGACAAAAATAGAAAATGAACAAGAAATGCTGTGTTTTACATCAAATGTTATTTTTACAGCAAATAACATGCATAAATCATTCTCAGTACAGGAATTCAGTTTTGTGGTTTGAATGTTTGAAGCAACACAAACCATTTAATGCCACATCCAAGAACAAAACAAACGCAAAAAAACCCTTGTCAAATGTTATGAAGTGTTTTATGTTAGTAAAAAACAGCTTGATCAAGTGGAATGGCAAGCTGGATTCTATCATGATGTATAAAAAGTGGTCATGTAAACTCCAAATGCTTTATTAGGTTCTGAAGCCAGCATCCAGTCAACGTGAAAGCAGGAAGCCCATTTTTCATGTAATGAAATGTCATTAGGCAAACCAGCGCACCCAAAGCCTGATTATAATAAACATATAACTTGTAGCTGAAATGAGATAAGATCTCTTGGTGTGTGTGTGAGATCCTCCATGAACATTCCCAGCAACAGCAAGGAAACTGATATGCATTTGAACTGTACATTACCCAAGTCCACGCAGGGTTGAGGAATCAACCACAGCTCTGTAACACTGTCATCACGAGTCACATAAAGACAACCAATACATTCATCATATTCACACAGAGTGCAACAGGGGTGTTTAACAATGACTGGATGAAGAATACTGGTCAAAGGAACAGTGATTCTCTCCCCCCCTCCACCACATCCCCCTGCAAGAAGGGGATGGTTGTGAAGTGGGTTAGAGGGGATATCAGTGTTAGTGTGCATGGTCCTGCAGGTACATGTCCTCAGCCCCCTCTTCTCCACACCTGGGATTCCATACTGACCTTGGTAGGTTGAACACACTCTAAAACAAGAGACCTCTCCAATGGCAAAGATTGTCTCGACTGTCACAACAATGTTTTTTGCTGACAGTGAAGCTTCATCGTCTTGGCCCAACCATAATGAAAACAAGCTGTAGTGTGCACATGTGCATATACATTTGATGCCGCTTGTGTAATAAAAAATGCATGTTAGTTTCACAAATGTCTTTGATACAGGGTTCAAGACTTCATAATGTACATGCAATGGGTTCATGTTCCATTTTTACCTGCAAGTGACATTTTCACACCATGGAAAAGCATACACATACACATCTCTGAGGCAAACTTGAAACAATATGCACTGAAACACACAACTGCTTATTAAGATTTTTCGTCTAGTTAAACAAGTATCAGCAGAGCAAAATGTTTGTCTGGACCAGGGCAACTATTGCAAACAGGAGGAAATCTCAGTGTCCTTACCTTGCTATGTAAGGCAATACTATCATTCATGATTCAACATTGTTTCCTTAGGTCAAGTTTCAGCCAGTACTCTCTCAGTCACAATTTCCAGGTTACAGTCACCATGGTCAACCCCACTACATTCTCATTTCATCCAAAATCCTCTCAGCTGGATCTACATCTTTTTTAAATCCTGATCAGCTGGCCTATCTCATTCAAGGACATGACTCATTGCCCAACATTTGTGTGAACCTTTCACATGGAAGCTGAAGTGTTGAAGTCTTGGACTCGCCCTCTTGAATAGAACTGAAAAAGTTTTGCCTCAGTTTTCTAGCAAGAACAAGATGATTACCTCTCTTGACTGGGATCAATCCTCTCAAACAAGAAATTCAGCCAGTCTCCTCAAGCAAAAAAAAAAAAAGGGGGGACTGGGGTCAGTGCTCCAACACAAGGAGGAAATGGTCCCACTTCAGTTTGAGGCAGGTTCAAAACTTCCTATTGTAACCCATGACCTCTCAGGATTGATAGATGCAATTAAAGTATATGTGTCAATTGTGTCTCTATTCTTTAGAAACGCCAACAAATATCAATGGGCCTGTGGTCAGACGGTTGGTGTGTTTGTCTGAAGAGCTGATAGGCTTGCGTTCGAATCACTCACAGGGTCAGATCATTTTTGGCTCAAAACCTTCTCTGTCCATCGGCAGTAAAATGAGTAACTGAATCGGTTCTAATGGAGGTTAAAGGCAGTGGATGGAACAGGATGGCCTTCACCTTAATCATGCCATGCCCTAGACATGGTGAATCAGATAGTTCACTGTCTCTTTGACCAACAGGCGATGGCAACTTAACCTTTTTAACCTTAACCAACGAAACATACTCTTTTTGAAGGAACCAATAGGATCTGTGTCGATTCACTATGAAAATTAATACACTGCATGGCTTATATTACTATGCGTAAATTTGTTTAAATCTGTGCTTGCTTTCTTTAGGATTTACATTTCATTCTTTTCTCTTCTTGAAATGCTGAAGAACTTCAATGGCTTCCCAAGGTCTTCCACAAGGGAATTTCTAACAGGCCTAGATCAATCTGAAAGTTGGCAGAGGAATGGGCTGTGAAATTTCCCCACTACTGCTGCTAGTGGGGTCATTTAGAGGGCAGCAGTGAGCAGCACAGATCCAGCGGGCCTTGGGAATGTATATCGAATGCCTCCTTCTCACTTCCCTGCTTTCATGGATGACACGAATCCATTCCAGCAGGGAAGATGACACACTCAGATACAGAACCAGTTATACAAATTAATCATTTCATGCGAGATGAGTTTTAAACAAAAATACTGAAGCTTCTTACTGCAGAAAGGAAGAGAAGCTGAAACAGTTTACAGTCATTGCAGCCGATCCGGCCATTCCAGCGTGATAAACAAACTGATCTTGCCGTGAAAAATGGCATGATGGCTACTTGAAAGGTATTTTTTAAAAAAAGGGCAAAAAAAAACCAAGCCAAAGAAATCCTGCAGGAACAGAACCATGCAGCCTCCCTGGCAAGTACTAAGTCCCTGCAGTCAACGCTGATCCAAACTCACTCTGGCTACCGCTGATGTTTAACATCAGCACTAGCACAGTGGAGGTTTTGGAGGTCAAAAACAACAAACGTCACTTTAGGAAATGGCTCCTGGCCTGCCTGGTCTCATCTACATTGTGCTCTACTGTCCTCCAGCAAAGCTGAGCATACCTCTAAAACCAATCATTGAGAGATACAAGAGGGGGAAAACCAAGGTTATCAACCATGCTTGAGGACTTGGAAGATAAAGTTACAAGTTCAGTACAACCTGCGCTAAAAGACTGACAGAAAATGGAAAGCTGGGAAGAGAGTGGACACAACAGGGAAAGCCCAAGCCCAAGATGTGGGACACACACAACCAACAGGCAAGGATTGGATCAACAGACAGTTGTTGGCAGAGGGGAAAGGGAAAACAAAGTGGCACATAGTCATATGAGATAATGAAAGATGAGGACGCCCAAACAATCCAGGCGTCAGTCCAGCCAAGCCAACAGAGACGATGGAGCACATAGGACAGCAGACTCCAGACAAACTTCAGCTGGAAAGATATGTGGCAGACATGTGGCAAACAGCTTCATCCTCTTATGTAAGATCTGATATCTGCATCAGCAGATGACCTCCTGCCCTCAAATGCAAGTTAAGCACAATGTGGGAAATCAGATGACCCTGCATGTCCACTCTGTCTGGGTAAACAAATGGTGGAACATGTCCTGAGTTCATGCAAAGCAGCGCTTGTCTGAGGAAGGCACACATGGAGACACAACCAAGTGCTTGGAGAGGTCGCACATGCAATCAAAATTCCCAGAGGAAAAACACACACATCCAGAAGTTCAGTATCAACACTCTGCATGGTTTGAGGCAGCAATCATGGCCTACATCATCCGTGACATTTGAAGCATGGGGCGGGACTTACCAGATGGAGCGGATGACTGGGAATGCAGAGCAGACCTTCCTAAGAGGTAAGGCCATACAGAAATCATCTGTAAGAGTGGCATCAGATGGGTAAAAAATTCCACTCATGCTCATCAAAATAAATGGTTAGGACTAACTTACTGCACCATTAAACAGAAGAATGGAGTAAGCACAGCCAGCCAGCAGCGTGAGAGAATCGGGCTTCCAAGCCAAAATCCTTGACCATTAAAGTTTGGAGCAACAGGATTTGTAGGGCACATCTGCCTATGATTTCATGAAAGTTCTTGAATTCTGGGAAGATAAGGATCAGAGGCCTACAGGCAGCAGCAGAAGCAGCTGAGAACCATTCCTGCTGGATCTTGTTGAAGAGGAACCAAAGTAAACATCATTAGGCATAAATTTCACAGTTAAATAACAGGTGTTGGATAGCTAAGTGATAAAGACATCTGCCACAAAGTGACTTCATCTTGAGTCCCCCGACTCTTCTGGAGAAGCAGATTCAAATTCTGGCTACCCCCTTGGTTTAAGGCTGTGTCAGGCCAATTGACATAAAGGCTAGAACACCAAGGCTACATCAAAATGTTGTTATGCTCTGCATAGTTATGCGGGGATTGTCTTCAGTTGTGACAAGCTCCGAGCATAACATTATCAGTCCCCCAAATCCCCCTAAGTCAGAGTGTGGCTGCCTATGTGGTGGGGTACTCAAAAATGGTCACACACGTAATGTTCTCATCCCAAGCTGATGCATTTGTACCATAGTGTTCCAGTACTTCGGCTGTTTGGATGATCCCTGGAGTCTTTTAGCCAGGGTATGACAACAACATTCTGGCTAGATAAAAAAAAAAACAAACAAACAAAAACTGATGACAAACAACAGCACAAGGGCATCTTGGAATCATGACGAACATATGGCTCGGCTCCATTACAGTGAAAGGAATTAAAGGCTGAAACACTTGCATGCAGGAGGTTTCTCCTCTGATAACCTACTCTTCAGTTCTCTTTAGAATTTCTTCCCACCTGAAAGCCAGTAAAGCTCAACACTTTGTCAGAAGAATGCCTATAGAAAGATAACTGAGGAAGGTTTGGTTCAACCATCAAGACTCACTTCAGAATGTTTATTTGGGCCCTTTGAAAAGCACACTCTCACGACACAGCCTGAGGGGATATCTAATCATAACTCTCCACACACACACCATAGGCACAGATTTTTAGTAGAAAAATGTATTTGACAGAAAAACTGAATGTTTTGGTTCGAATGGTCCATGGGTCATATTACAGGTACACAATCATGTTGATAATGCAGTCAAAACACAACAAAATAAGGCTGTAACCACAAGCACACCACTGAATACGGCCAAAGGAATGACATTGTTTTATGCTGACTGTAGAAAGACCATTTAGCCACAACACAAATAATCACTGGTCTACCAAATCAGTATAATGAATTAATATAGTCTTGAAAACCACCTTTAAGTTTCGATAAATTAAGTCTCAAAACTGTGTGTGATTTTTGCCCAAGCACTGTTACGTTGCTGATAAAAATCAGTTATCAAAAGACAGTTTGTCAATATAGCGCCCATTAGAAAGAGAGAAAGAGTGGGTGAAAGTTTTCTATTTGAATGAAAATAAAACAAAACAAAAACCAGCAAGGAACACATCCAGTGGCAATTCTGATTAAGTCCTGTCTTTGAAATCACAATTCTCTGACAATGCTTTTTATTCAGGTTAATGTGCATTCTCTTACACACAATGTATGCAAGTAGACCTCTTGTTAAGACATAAAACAAAACTTGCTCATGTATCGAATATTCAAATAATGCTAAAATATACATAAAAAAGAAAATTTAATCAATCCGTGAATCACTTCCTTTAAAATAGGGCTCGTTACTCAAAACAGGATGCAAAATTTACACACTTTGAACAAACGTTTAGACTCAATTGGATTAAATTTCCAAACTCAATGTGTACTGAAGACTGCCCTAAATCACACTAAAAACCAAAACTCTTGTGTATAAGCTTACCGTCATTTCAGAGTAAGGTTAACCGCTTTGATCAATAAAAGCACAATTCACTATGATGATGATATTGGCAGGATCCACTTTGCTCATTATTTCCAGATAAACCATAAGTTCAAGTAGTCTTTGAATTCAGGCTACAAACTGCAACAACCATAGAATATTTTTTTCATTTTTTTGGGGGGGAGGGTCAACTTGACAAATCTTAATTCTGATACAGCAAAACTATGAGGGTACTCTGTACATTCTGAAGATCTGCTACTTCCATTCAAACTTTCAGGAACAGCATTATACACAAACAAATTATGATGATTCAAACATCATCTTGTTTTCTGCACTCTACTTCTTTCCCACTTCTGAAATTGGTTCCTTAGCTTCCTCTCCCACTGCTTTCCCTTCTCCCCAGGGCATCCGACAGCAAAACAAATCTTGCAAAGCCTTTCAATCCTCTTTGGCCTTCTTGTTTGCAGGTCCCTTCATTCAAGTCAGTGTTTCTCTTCTTCGGTCTTCCAGTTTCTTCCTATTCAGCTTTCCTGCTGCCCTGCCTTCCTCTTTTTTTTTTTTTTTTTTTTCCTCCATTTGCTTACAAACTTTGACGGTTGTATTTTGTGCTCAGCATTTTGATTTACTTGAATCATCAAAGGAACATCTATACTTACAATAGAGGTTTTTGCTGTAAAACATCTGGATGTCGCATCAGAAGATTGTACACATAGATATAATTCTGAGAACGATTTCACCAAAAAGTGAAAGCATGCTACTCTCTGACATCTGCATTAGCAAGAATCATGTTTGATTTCTGACTCTGGCCTGTACTTTTCCTGACACAACCCTCCTCCCCTTCTCTTTCTCCCAAATTAAACTACGAAAAGATGTTTAATGCTTTGATTTATATTTTTTGGAGGAGAAACCATCAAATTATGAACTTTTATAAACCCAGTTCGTTTTTCACAGAATTTTAAGGTCTTAAGGGTGTGCATCTCAATTTCTCCAAACTTTTCAAAACCTTCAATGACCGTATGAACCCTGTTTAAAAACAAACACCTACACACTGAGCAACTAAGTTTACAATCTACATGTAATCCTAAACTTCTGAGTTTGAACATAACTTCTAATATATTTTATGTTTCACCTGTGAGCACAGTTTCACGCGTAGTTACCAGATCTTCATTCATGCACAACCTCTGTATAACACAACGTCAGACTAGCTGACAAACAGCAGCAAACATTTCACTATTATCTAAACTAACAAATTACATCACACACATGAAAACTAACTGGGGAAGCCGAGAGAAAACAGGAGATCACAAACACACAAATAACCCACCACCAATCTTGCTGCACTGCTTCAATTAAACAAACTACTAAATCTAGCTATGCGTTCATATGTTCTCTATGTAACTGCATCTAGAAACAAGCATCATTCATACCACTTATGATCATCTCCTGGAGCATTTGGCTTATCTATTCTAACTGCATCCAGAAACACGGCTGGTCAGTAATGAAAGACTTGATGATGTAACCTTTGCCAATATCACAGTCCCGACCATCTCACCCTGACAATGTGACATGCACCACACTAAAACCACATTCCTGTCTACTGCTGCTACCTTACTCTTCACCAACGCTGCACCAACCACTTCAGCAAAACAATTATGTGAACTAACTATGTACAAAGAAAATGTTCATTTGCAGGCACTAGCAAGTTCTTAGCTTTCTTAGCTGGAACTACCTCTTTCGTTTTTTTTTAATAGCATCAGGGATTTCCATTAATGAAAATAAAATAGCCACTCCTAAAACAGATCAACAAAATATACTGCGACAGATTTACAAACAAAAACGAAGGAGAAACTGGATGAAGGAAAGGAGAGAGAGAGACAGCAGACAGGAAAAGGAATGAGAGGTAAAGTGAATAACTAATAGATAAAAGATGAGACTGAGAGGGAAGTGAAAAACTAGTTGTAAAATGTAAGATTTCTTCATCAATCCATATACAGCACCACCACTTTCCTTGTGAAACAGACAAAAAAAAACACTTCCATAGTCAATGCATTATCAATGTGGAAAGATTTTATCAACTGCACAAAAGACTCATACAATGAGAGGGAGGGAAAAAAACAGTAAAAGAAATGAAAAATTGACGATTCATGAGATAATAATCTTACAGCACCATGGTTACCCTAAAACTGCAAACTGGATGCCTGTGCGTACGTGAATACTGTTTTCAACATAGAGACTTTTTACATCAAGCACAAAAGAGGCGGTTTGAGAAAGGGAGAAGGGGGGGGGGGGGGGGGGGGGGGGGGGGGGGGACGGAAGAAGGACGAGAAGGGGGGTGGGGAGAGAAATGAAAACAGAGATACAAAATGTCATCAACATTTTTTATACAGCTCTAGGATTTATCTGATAAAAAATGCCAAACTGGATGCGTGACAGCACCCATGTAATCATTTTGAACATGGACTGGTGGGGTGTTTTTACATCAAGAGAATGAAAGAGGCAGACTCATAGAGAGAAAGAAATGCAAAATGCCATTATCAATCATGTACAGCACCAGGTTTTTATATAATATTGTAAAAATGCACGACTGAAATCCTTCATATCTCTGCTTCTATTTTAAACATGCAGCCTTTCATCGGGGTGGGAAAAAAAGAACTCAGAATAAAAAATCATGGGAAATCCATTCTGCTTTGGCATTAGTGTTTAAAATCAAATGGGTGAAAAACTGAAGATACAAACAGGTATGCACATACACAAAAATGTAGGTCTTGTGTAACAGACAACATTTATGCTGAGCAGTTTGCTAACCAACTCATTAGTTGTACTTTACACTGTACTGCTTTTTATACTCTTATGGATAATACATGAATTAAGAAGAAAAAAAAAAAAGAAACAAGGAAAATCATATATTCCTATGCAGAAGCAAGACCACAGAATTTAAAGAAAAAAAAAAAAGAGAGCCGAACTGGAAAAACAAGAACATTTCTACAAAATGTGTCATTTAGTTGAATGTTATTAAGATGCAAAGATAAGAATGATTGATGCCAAAAACTAAACACATCACAAATTTCGTGTCTGTGTATCTTTCAACTTCCTTTTAGCATTGTTGGTAAACATCTTCAATGCATCAGCTATCTTCTGTCACTGTTGGTACACAGGCACTCAACATATCAGCTGTCTCTCATTGTTACAGGGTCATCATATTAATCAATATGTATCAAATGAATCAGCTTTCTCTCATTGCTATTTTGTCATTATGCGAGTCAGAATATTTCTATGTAGTCATGTTGATCAAATATATACTGAAGTTGTGTCACCTTCACCAAAATATATTTACCTAGAGTCATCAAATCTCAGTGACTATTAAGAACAATGCCGAGACTCCTCTGACTCATGAAAATCTTGCTCTCAAGGCGAACTACAGCAAAAAAAGGTTCAAACCTCATAAAAAATGTGAAGTTTAAAAGTCTCAGTCCTAACAACACCCAGTCACAGTCATTTTCAGTATTGTTCATGGAAGTGATGGGACTCCATATGCTGTACTTCCTCCCTGGACTTCTGTGGGGAGTGCCTGTTGCGAGGGGAACGTGGGGAGTGCAGACGTTTCACAGGCTTGCCAGGGGAGCGGTCAATGGCAGCCCCTTTGGTGCCGTACCTCAGCACCTGGTGTGGTGGTGTCAGCCCTTTGCAGGTCCTCAGCTGTATGTTCTCTTGGGCAGTTGATTGGCTTTGGTATTGGTGGACTCTTTCAGCGGGGAGCGACCAGCCTCGGTCGGCTGACCAGCAGCAGGACGTTTCTGGCGGCGGGGGGTGATGACCTCTTCAATGGTGTCCAGCAGAGAAGAGCTGAGATCTATGGCCAGTCTTTCCTTTTTAGGGGAGCTGGAGCTTTTTTCAGTGGCACACTTTTCCTCTCTTTGGCTGTGATCTCTGTAGTGCACAGGCGGCTTTTGTACATCTGTAGCTCTCTGATCATTTCTCTTGTCAGCAGATTCTGTTTGGGCATCTGGATGCCCCACCTTTTTCAGGTGCTTTTGGGCCAGCTCTTGGTAACGCACAGAGGAGGACTCAGAGGGGTTTTTGGCAAAGATTGTGGGGATCCTGACAGGTGACATCCCTCTCTTCCTGGTGGTGCACTGCTGGAAGTGGAGGGGGAGGTGTTGGACTGGTCCACAGACTGGTCCAGACTGCTGTTGATCTGCTGCACACTCTGTGCCACGCGCCCCTGGTTCTTTTCCTTGATGTGCAGAACACTGTCGTGTTTCTGCATGCGCATCTCGGCGCGTTTGAGGCTGATTGAGGATCGTGCAACTTTCTCTGCTCCTGTCCTGTAATTGGCTGGTTCTGTTGATGGGTGGTCTCTCTTCACCCACACTTCTTCCTTCTGTCTGTCTTCTTCAGGGTCAGTGGAAGAACTATCTGCACCCGTCCTTGTGTCATCTTGCTCCATTGGCTCATGTTTTGGGCTGCTGGTCCTGGAATGCGAATCTTCCTCCACTGTCTGCTCCAAGCTGGTTTCTTCCTTGACTGGGGTTGGGTGTTTGGCAAACAGAATATTGGACCTGTCCTTCTTGAACGTGGCAGATTTCTCCAATCGAAAGGAACAAGCATGACTGTTGTCTCGTCTGAAGCTCTGTCGAGAACTGTCCATCTTTTGGGGCGACCTGATGGGCACTGCAGCGTCCTTCACGTGGGGCGGGAGACTGGAATCCAAGAAGCCTGCTCTGGTCAGCAACCGATGAGTCTCTGCCGAGATCTGCAAATTGGGTATGACATTGGAATGGTGACTGGAGGTCCCTATATACATGCTGTGACATCGTGTGGCAGGCTTCTCCACTCTCTTGGTAGCCTTCAGATCCTCAGCTGACAGACTCTTCACTGCATAGGCTGTGCTGAAATGGGAATATCGGTTTTCTGTGCTGTACACTGATCCGCCCTCTAACTTGACTCTGGCTGTATCTAAATCGCTGGACCGGACTCCCGTCTTGGTCCCAGGTCTTCTTGAGGACCCTGTTTCAACATTGTCCAGCAATGATCCTTTACCACTGTCTACTGATGTGCTACGATTCAGGGCACTGGACTGGTTGGCAGGACCTGCCTCAGAGGATTCAGATTCTGTGCTGAGGAGGCTATCCACACTGACTGAAGGTTGAAGGGGAGATGATGGGCGTGAAGCCATGACCGACACACTGGACCCATAATGCGTGATGCCACCTGAAGATGCAGCGCCCCCGGTCTGCAGACTACGGAGGTGAGCGGGAGGCCTGTGAATGACGGTGCCCCCTGAGATGGTGGAGAAACCTGCCTCCGATTCATCGTCTGACCTGTCCATGTTCTGCTCTCTCTCATCCAACACCTCCATCATGGACTGGTCGCTGAAGCCTGAGGGAGGGGGAAGCACCACGTTCAGCAGACTGTTCTCCATGTCCATGCTCTGCTCCCCCAACCGGCTGGGGCTTTCTACACAGTGCCTTGTGGCTCTGGGCTTTCTGTCACCACCCACCACATCACTCTTCCTTCCAGGATCTACAGTACATACTTCCCTTGAAGAGCTCGCTGAGGCAGAAGCTTCTTTCTTTAAATCACCAGTCAATGTTTTGTCTGAGACTGCAGGGACAATGATGGGAATAGGATGACTGATGTCTGACTTGTCAAAACTGCGTCGCAGTTTCTTCACATTCTCTGTCTTGCCCTCCAACAGTCCGTTACTCAGTTTGTTGGGTTGGCCTCTGCGTAGTGCACCATCGGTGGAAGCCGAACGACGCACAGGCTTCTCACCTGGCTTGAAGGGGTCAGCTCGTTTCAGCGTTCGGCCCCTCTCCTTGGGAGCAGGCTGAGAGGTGGTGATGTCACCCAAAGCAGTGACATCTGGATCGATGAAGCCTTGGTTCAGGCTGCTGGGGTCATCGGGGCTGTGGGAGGAGGTGTCATGGAGGGACGGGGGAGGACACAGTGCGTGTCAGGCCCAGGTCTGATCTGTCTGTGGTGGAAAGCTCCATGGCGGAGTGGCTCTGTGGCACTCTGGAAGGGCTGCCGGCCTGCTCCTCATCCTCCTCTCCACTCTCCTGGCAGCATAACACACACAGTGAGTCAAACAGCCTTGAACTGCACTGTTACTGTAAACATACAAGCAACTTTCTATTTCATACACAACAAAAAATGGTTTTTAAAATGAAAATAATTTTGACAAGTTATGTGTGCTTCACAAGTGTATGCACATGCAAGTTCCACACCATCATTAAGAAAAAAAAAAGAAGGAAAAAAAAAAGGTGATACAATCAGATCATGAAAACAATGAAGATCACATCCTCTCAGCAATTGTTTTCCATTCTGAACAAAGTTCCATCTCATTTTTAATCACTCAGTGTCCTAAATGAGGGGAAAGTAGCACGTTTTCAATACAAACTGTTACTGTAAAACATTGAAACCACAAGGGCAAAAAAAACTTTTAATTTTCCCTACAACAAAAAAAAACATAAAAAACTGGTTTTTTAAAAAAAAAAAAATGAAAAAAAATATTTTTGGGCTACATTTGGGGCAAAGTGTTTTCCAACACCCAAAAATTCATTTTAAAGGGGAAAAAAACAAAAAGAAAGAAAAAAAAGAAGGGGTGGGGAAAAAAAAACGGGTGGATTGAACAATTTCAAGGGGGGGATTTCATTGGAAAAAAAAACAATGGGGGGAAGGAAATCCCAAAAACAATTCCCCGTCTCAAGCCAAAAAATTGGGTGTTTTTTTTGTTCAAATTCGAAACACAAAGTTTTCCATTCTTTCACATTTTGTGTAAATTTCATCAAGTTTGGCCTAAACAAATGAGGGGGGGGAAAAAAGTTTAAAAAGGGGGGGGCCCACTCAAACATTCGTTATGTTTAAAAGAAACACAAGCAAAAGGATATGTAAATGCTTCCCAGATGCTAAAAACGATGCAAAATAACACTGATTTTTCTTTTCATCAGGGAGAAAAAAACAACAAAAAACTTTTTTTAGTCAGACGGGCGCGGAATTTTCTGAACAAAAGTCGAGGAACAAAAAAAAAAGGTAGTTTCTGGAAATTTGATGTTTTTTTCAAGGTTGGACCAGTATTGATCATACTTGGCATTTTCAAAAAATAAAGGGGTAAAAAATTTCAAAAAACAAAACTGCCTTTGTACTGGGGAGAGGGGGAGAGGGTTGAATATAATAAAAAACACTCCCCGGTTTGTTTGGAGAAACCTCAAAGAAAAAAGAATTGGCCTTATTAGAGGGACCACAGGGATTCTGCATATTCTGAATTGCACAACAAAAACCCAAGGACAGTCGTCTTCATTACCAGTGTTTCACACATAATTTTTTATCCAAAAATCCACTTCAGTGGTGGTAGAACATTTAATTAATGGGAGAAAAAACTATTACCGAGGGAGAAAAAAAATAAAAACGGCACAGAGGTAAAAAACCTCACTCTCGCTTTGCCGCCACTCAAGCGGTCTGAAGAGGATGTGGTTTGGTTCTCCAGGGACTTTTTATTTCACAAGACAATGCTGCAAGTTGTGGTTCCTGACATTGCGCAAACCTAGACAACATGGGCAAACATTAAACACTGAGGGAGCCCACCAGGAGTAGTACCATATGGTTTTTCCATCCATCCAATGGCAGGCTATCACTAACATGGATTCACATTTTACTGGGCCTTTACATGGGGGATAATTGAAAACATTAAAATTCACAGATTCAGTCCCACAAATATCAGTGATGAACAGTTTCATCACTGGTATCATGGGCCCAATTTTTTAACTTCTTTTTCAACTGAAACGATAAAACATTTACATAGCAGGGTTGAATAATCAAAAAAACATCGAACAAGGCACTTATGGGTACCCCAATGGTAAGAAAAAGCAATCACCATAGGTTATTGATGGTTTTATTTCCCCACCAGTTTTAACTGAAACAAAAATTAATAAATTTGATCATAGGCACCAATGGTCTTGGATAAAAAACATTGGCCCCATTTTTCGCTTTTCACCCTCGGCATATGAAGGTAGCATGGACAATTTTCAATCTTTTCACTGCATTTCTGTTTTACCAATTGAAAAGCAACAATCAATAAAAAACACATCAATTTTACGGGGATATGGGTCTCTGGGAGATAAAAAAACATCCAACTTAAATTCACAGCCGCTTATGGTCCCCACATGGAACAGGGGAAAGGGGCCCATAAAATCACAATTAGTCCAGGTGCCATTGTTTTCGTCTTTTTTAATAAAACAATAAAAAACAATTAAGTGCTTGGGTCATTTTCAACGGAAATAGCAAAAACATTATTTTTGGATATTTTTTAAAAGAAAACAACACCAATAAAACAATTCACTTACCCACGAATTTAAAAGAAAACCCCACCCCCAAAAACAAAAAAAAAAAAAAAAAAAAAAAAAAAAAAAAAAAAAAAAAACAGCTGGTTAAAAATCCGAAAAAAAACAACATCTGCTTCTTTAAAAAATGATCAATCAATTTATGGATTAACTCTTGTTGTGAAAATGAAGGGCAGGAAAAATTACTTGCAAAACACAATGAAAACAAAACATGTTCACCACCCCAGCAACATGCAGGGCAATATAAAAATTTAAACTTTGTTTAAAAATGAACTGGGGAACAAAGGAAAAAGAAAAACCGCTTAAATCAAAAAATCTAATCAAAATTCTCCACTAAGTGCAACAAGGTAGTTTTCGTTAACCTGAAATCCAAATAAAAATCCCTTAAAAAACATGGGCCAGCGAAATCTTATAAAATTTTGGAAGGGGGGACAAGTTCCATTCATGCTATGGAAGCAAAACGTCGCAAAAGTTTGCTTCTTTCCACCACTATAAAAAAAACGTTTTTTTTTAGAAATGCTTGTGCGTTGCCCTCCTTTTAGCATCTAACATGGATATCGGTGTTTTGGTTCAGCTTATATTTCTTGGTTCTGGAAAAAAAGGGGGGACAACATGCCAAGCAGGAGTTCAGAGGGCCTTCTATGCTTTTTCGGTTTGGAAAATGCAGGGACACTGGGAACTTAGACAATAAGTTTTTTCTTTTCCGAACAGTTCTATTATCATTTCAGGTTATGCAATTTTTGGGAATTGTGGGGGAATAGGCCTCCCCGTTACAATTGTAAACAAAAAGTTGTTTAATGTGCATTTTTTTTTTTTTTTTTTAAAATAGGCTTTGGGAAAAAATGTGAAATTTACTATTAACAAAGGGAATTGATGGGGAAAATTATTCCAGGGGGGGGGCACCATCAGGGAACCTGTACCAAAGATCCTCCCGCCGCCCTGGGGGGGCTTCTACAGGCGTAGATGCGTTCCCCTGGGCTGGTGGGGGACTGGAACATGATCCTCAAGCTTTTGCGGCCTTTGGGGGGTGCAGGCGTGAAGTAATTATGGAAGAAAAAGAAAGGTGCTGCGTAAACCAAACTAGGGGCCTTACGAGAAAGGGCAACTGGGAGTTCCAAAACCCCCCCAAACGTTTTGGGATATACATTTAGGACCCTATTAAAGGGGGTTAAAAAACCAGAAACCCTGAGCTTCCCTGAACTCAGAAAATGTTGTCAGGCTGAAGGCCAGGGGGCCAGGATGTGGGGCCTGCAGAGGTCAACAAAGCCCAAAGGGAGGAAAAGACCCCAAAAACACTAACAAAAATCTAAAAAAACCAAATAACTAAAAGGGAAATTTGCGAAAGAAAGAAAAAAAAAAAACAGCGCTAACGACAAAGGTTTGTTAAGGGGTCATATTGCTGTCTGGATTAATTGGGCCCACCCAATCAAACCCCCTCCTCCCCCTCCCCTTACCCGTTACCCCTTCCACAAATTACTTGGACAGGTAGTTCGGGGGTGGTGGTCATTTCGAAATTAGGGCCAAACCGATCCTGTGAAACAGAAAAATTTTTCAATTCCATGCAAAGGGAACGGAAAACATCGCAAAAACACTGCAAAGGAGACAAAAAAAAAACAGGCTGTAAAATAAATAGGGAACATCCCCGTAATCACATTAAACATACCCGAGAAACAAGGGAAAAAACAAAAAACTAACCCCTTTTCAGTTGTACCTTTGCCAACCGTGCGGGGACCAAGCGGAGTAATGCGCAAATTCAATTTTCAATTCTCCTTTTTTTAATTACCAGAATAGGGTTTCAATATTTTTTTCATTGTCTTTTAAAAATTTTAAGACACTTTACCTTGTACTTCTTTCGGGCTACCGGCCAGGGGGCGAACAAAGTTGATTCTTTTTGCGGATACTTTTGGGTGCTGGGTGTCGCTGTTGGGTTGTGGCTCAGGGGGCCCTGCCGAGATTGTCAGCAAAGTAAAAAACAGGGGTTAAAGCTGTGCGTGCAAAAACCCTCATGCTGCCCCAAACACAAAACAAGCACCATGGGCCACTGTTAATATGTTTCCAAGATGGAAAAAAAAAAAAAAGCGGTCAGCCCAAAAAAGTGAATGCAAACAAAAACAAAAACAACTATGGGGAAAAAAACACACTGGGCAGAAGAAAACAAAAGAAAACCACACACACCCACACCTTCACACAAAAAAAAAAAAAAAGAAAAAAAAAAGCAAAAGAAAAAAAAAAAAAAAAGTTGGAAAAAAACGTTTTCCTTATGGGAAAAAAAAAAAAAAAATTGAGGGTTTTTTTTTGTCAAACAGTGCTTCCTGAAAAAATTTATTAGGTTTTTTCGCCAGTTTTCAGGGGGATTAGTTTCATATATGATAAAGGCTCGATTAATAAACAGTGGGGTCAAAGGCACAAAATCCCATACCCTACTGAATCAACTAGGGGCCAGGGAACTAATTTGAGTCACATTTATGGGAAAATGAAAAAACATTCATCCCTTTCCTTCCGCCACATTGAACCTTCCCTGAACCTGAAAACCACGGAAAACCCAATCTCAATATGTGAAAAGGGGGGCGGGGAAGGGTTTTAGCCATTGTGAAAGGTTGTGATCAGACCAGGGTTTTTTTTACCCACGGTCTTTAACTGGTGGGGGGACCAGAACCAAGGGCCTTTTAGCCACGTCTAATGGGTGGACAAAAATACAGGGCCCTTTTAGGGCCATACATCTATCAGGTGGGGGGGGAAAGTACGGTTTTACCATGTTCTAAACTGGTAGGGGGGACCAACAAAAACAACAGGGCGGTAAAAAGGGCCATTGGGCTAGGAGGTCGGGGGCCAGGGACAGGGGTTTTGTTTACCCATTTTCTCTAACTGGTGTGGACAAAAACAGGGGCCTTTAGGGGCCTTGTCTATTAGGGTGGGCCAGACAGGGGTGTAACCATTCTCTACTGGTGGGACCAACAAACGGGGCTGGAGCCATGTCTTAGGGGGGGCCAGGCGGAACAGGGTTTGTACTTATTCTATATGGGTGGGCCCAAAAACAGGGCTTGAAGCCATTGTTCTTAGGCCCATTTGTTTCTCTAATAGTGTGGAACAGGGCAGTTAGTGTTGTCCAGCCATAAAAAAAATGGAAAACAACTCAACATGGTGGTTCGTTTAGAAAAACCGAGGGGGACTGTCGGGTTTCTGCATTGGCCCAAATATCAAGACAATTAATCCAAGGAGCAAAAAGGTATGGAACATCAACAAAATGAAGCACAAAAAAAACATTTGTTAGTAAAAACCACATCACATTCACAGCCGGAAGTTATATCATCAGAGGAAAAACAAACAAGAGGGTGTCAATCAAGCCAAAAACAAAAAGAATTACAAGGTCACAGCTTTTAACAATAACAATTTAAGCATTAAAACAATTTACAAACCAAAACTGAAAAACAAAAAACATAAAAGGGCTGAAAAGAAACAGTCAACGTTATACATCTTTCGCAAAAAAACTGTGGTTGTTCTCTGGGTTGGGAAAAAATTTCCAAAGAAAAACCCCCCCCCAAAACTGTAAACAAAAAACGGTTTAAAGGGGGTTTCATTATCCACATTTCAAAAAGGGGAACTAGATAGGAAAGAAAGGCATGAACTACAAGAATCTACCCAAAGGTTGTTAATAATACCATTGATTCATAAAACAAATCAAAAAAAATATTACCTTACTTATACTGAAGGGGGGACCGTTGAGGCTCCCACAGGAACGGAACTTTGAATCATTAAATTGCAACCATTACCAAAAACTTCTCACACAATTTAATAAAATATTGCAAAAACCATTGATTACCAATTCTCACACATATGGCCAGATGGTGAAAAAATAAAAAAAAACTTTTTCCCCCAATATGTAAACTTCTTAAAGAAACATTGCTGATGTATACCAAATCGTCTTGGAAACTCATTGTGGGGAGCGGGAGACAGTCTAAGATCTAGGATGTTCTCCCTTCATTAATTTTTTACTATGCCTTGAATTGACTAAATTTGAATATTATTCAGGTATTAGTCAACAATGCATATTTGTTTTCACTTTGGATATTCATTAAACTTCTTTCATCCCTGCAACCCCAGTTTTCCCAGTCTGCAGGAAAATCCAAACTTCATTCCTGGGCAGCCCGGGGCAAAAACAAACCACCAGGCAGGAACCAAAATTACATCCTTTCCTCCAGGGCAGGCCTGGAAAAATCAGTTCTAGACAAGTTAAGCGGCTTTGAACCTTCGTTGGCCGGGGGCGTCGCATTCATCGGTACCGGCCATCAAGGGTCGCTAGGGTGGGAAGTGGTTATGGACATGGAATGGATGACAAATGGCCCCTCCAGGGAGTGGGAAAAAGTTGTGACGGGCTCTGGTTGTCTGGCGGTTTGATACTGCACAACCTGGCAGGGTTGTTTTACACTTTACACTCTTTTTTCTTTTCTCTAAAAATCCCAGGAATGAAGGAGAAATGAAAGGACTACTCATATTATAAAAGAATCTAGGGGAAAAAACAAGAGGATAAAAGTAATGGGACTGTCCTTAACCTGTTCAAATGAATTTTTGTTTAAAAACTTTACTTTTTTCACAAACCCGCTGCAAGGGACCATGGATCAATGGGCACAGGACTTACTTGCTTGGGAAACCGTGGGGCAAAAAATACTCGCGGGCAAAAAGCGAATCTGTTCATCAGGGGGACCACGTTGGCGGTAAAAGAAATGATAGCAAAAAGGATTTCTTCCAAAAAAAAAATGAAAATATTGGGACCGAAAATTTTCCATGAGGATGGGAATTCTTAACAGGTGGTGTTCAGTGTTTACAGAACAGGTCCTTCTTAATGTTCATTATTCATTTTACACAGTTCGGCAAAAGCTAACTCAAACAGTCGAATGTCATTGGTTAATTTGAGAGGGAAAAGCAAAAACCAACAAACAAAACCACTTGGGGATCTCCAAGCCATGGGAAATCAGTGCTCCTTGTTTCAAAAAGTATGTGGTCATTTTTCCCCTCAAAATCAACCAAACAAACCAAAAAATAAAATCCAATTTTGGACTTAAACACCTTTATCTTATTCGGAAGATGAAAAAAGATAGGATCTTATTTCCACACGTTAACAAAAATAAAGTCCCCACTGTTCGGATTTAGGCTTTTAAGGGAAAAATGAATCAAAAATGGTTTCAAAAAAATTTTGGTTGGTCCTGGAGGGAATTTCACGTGCTGTGACTGGGCCGTTGTACCCAATAGGGCACATAGGGAGGTAGAAACAAGGAGTTTCTGTGTTGATTCGGTTAAATTTACTACTAAAGGAACTGACACCAAAACGTTCAGTTTAGCTGTTCAATGCATATTTCTACCACTCATTAAAAACATTACAGACTGTGCACGATTAACAACGAAATATTGAATTTAGGTGCAAACTTATCTTCAAAAACAACTGCAGTCAGGAGGGGGGGGGGGAGGGCTGTCCAAAAACGCCAGAAAATAGGCACTCACATAAATCCACCATTACCCCCCCTACAAGAAATAAAAGGAAAATTTAAACAAAAAAAACTTTCTCCATGTTGTCATGTTTCTGTTTCAAATCTCAGAGGAAAAAAACAATAAACAAAGTTACAATTTACCAAAACAACGGTGTACAAAAAAAACACTTTCCGGCATTATCAAACATTCGAGTCTAATTCATTTAAAATGAAAGGGGGAAGGGGGTGGGGACGAACTCTGGGGGTCAAGGGGCCAAACATACTTGCTGGTTGGGGGGAACTGGACAGGGTCCTTCATGTTCAAAACTGAAAAAATTCGGTGGGCAATTGGTTATTTAGTCAATGTTATAAAACACACTTTTACCTTCAAAGACAAAACATACTGGGCTGCTGGACCAAGAAAAAAAAATCAAAGGTCAAAACTCCACTGTGGTGGGGATGGATGGTGTTGCTTTGAGGAAGGGTGCTGGGGTTGGACGGGTGTGGCTCCAAGAGTCGGGACTTGGTTTTGGATGCAGCTGCTCCCATAATTGCTTTTCCTATTTTAAGACACCAGTAAAAAAGAAGGTCGGATACAAGTACTGGAAAAAACATCCAAGACTGGACCCAGTGCAAGAGTGGGCAAACCAAATGAATTAACAGTGAAAACATACCATTGGGAATTAGGGAATGAGCAGGGGAGAACCAAGGCTCTGGAGGGGGAAAAAAACAAAAGGGAATCGCCAGGGCAAACAAGACAAACAATTGATTACAGGGGCAGTGTTAGTATAAATTAAAAAAACCAAACATGGAAATAAAAACACAGAAATTCTCTTCACAAAACTTCTGCCCAACATAAAAAACATTCAAAAAGACCTGAACTACCTCACGATCTATAAAAGGAAATTGCCCTTTACCTGAAGGGGGGGGGGGGGACCCAACATTCACGAAAAATGGGGATAACACAAAAAAACTTTTCGTCGCGGAAAACGGGCACATTTTCGCCTGGGACCTTCGCGCTTAGCATCACGGCGGGACCCCACCCCGGGCAATGGGCTTATGATCCTGCGGAGGCCCAGGCTGAGGGCCCCAACCTGCGGCTGGGCTGACACAAGAACAGCAAAAACCCCAACCCGATGTGATGGAACTCGCTGTCCAGACTGTAAAACACGGCTTTGCAGGGGGTTGTTGAGGTGTTCTTGCAATCTGTGGCAGCTGCGGGAGGCAGCTTGGCAAAAGCCCACGTCTCCAAAATGAAGGCTGGGACAATGCATGCTGGGGGGAAAGGAACAGGGGACAACTTGTGCTCCGAAGGAATTGGGAATGGGAAAAGGTGAAAAAAAAACAAAAAAAACAAAATAAAATTCAATTGGCCATAAAAAAAAAAATATTTGTGATCGGGATTAAACCAACATTACGAGTTGTAAAACACATTTTCAATATTCTTTTGTGAGTGCAGGGCCAACAAAAAAAATATACTTTTAAAAGATGTTAAAATGTGGCTAACTTTTCCACCCCCACTGTTCAAAAATCTCCAAACAAAAAACTTTTTCCCAACTTCAAATATAACAAAAACGATGCCTTAAAACCATTCTGTAGGAAAAAAACCTTTAAACAAAGGGGCATGCAAACACCACTGTGGTGAAAAAAAAAAAAATCTCTGGAAAAAGTGTTGTGAGTAGGATAGTGTATTTTAGGGTTGTTTCTGTGGGTTGTCAATGTGTTTAATGTGCTGTGTAAATGCAGGGCTGTTCACAAGAAACACCATTTCCCCCACCCCAAAGGCATTCTCCCAGTGAACGTACACCAACAAATTACACCACACCACAAATCAAAAAAAAATCGATCATTTTGTGGCTCCTCTTTCCCCCAAACAATTAAACAAGGACACAAAAACCTTGCCAAAAGAGTGCTACGTTTGCGGACTTGTTCTTGCGCCCCACTTCCCTTTGGTCGTACTTGGGGGTCCTCCAGGGTTTGTTGTAGTCGCTGGCGGTCACAGGGTTCATCCTCTGTTCCAAAAAAAACACTCGGTTCATGAGGGCTGTGCGGATGGTTTTGCAGGGCTGTCAGGGGGACACAAACCACAATGTGGGGGGGGGCATGGCGGCGGCTCAGCAGTTCCAACACAAATTTGGCTGGTATGATTTCTGGCCAAGGGCAAAATTTCTTCCTCTTGTGGGCGGTGTCATCTTCTGACTGCGGGGGCACTGTGTGAAAAAACATAGTATTGAAATACGGCGAGTACCATAGTGTATGTGTGTTATGCGGCAAGTTTACACCCACCCACTCTTTTCTGTGGACTTTCGTTTTCGGGCTGCGGCAGTTGTAAAAAAACAAATGTGAGTACAAATATGTTACATTATTATAGGGTTCTGCGCAACAGACAACCCCAAATCCCTCTGTGGATTTCATCTTCTGGGGGGGGAATGCGGGGTGGGGGGGAAACATGTATTTGAATATGCGATTAATTATTGTGTATGGGTCCTGCAACCCAAGTAAAATTGCTAAGGACATAGGGCATTTTGGGATATGGATGTATATGTAGAGTCCAATGGTTTACGTAAAGGAACTATTGGTCCAGGAAAATGTATTCTGCTAAAAATTCAGGCAAAACAAAAAGGAAACAACAAAAAGACGGGAAAGGGAGGAAAAAAAAACACCAGACATAAAAAATATTATCAATGGATTCAAACAGGGCATGAAACAACCAATAATTCCGTTTTTTTTTAACTTGTTGATTGCTTAGTTATTTTTCATCCCAAGGCATGTGGGAGATGAGAACTGGAGGAGATACAAAACAATTTCCCACCAATGATTCAGCAAAATGCACAAATGGCCTTTGCAAGCAGTTTATTGGGGCCACCATAATGGAGACAATCAAAATCCCTCAATCGATGCACAGCTCAGAATAATGCAAACAACCACACATGACACATTAAAAAACTAAAAAATCCACTATTAAACCCGAGACCCGTTTGACAGAAAAGTAAGGAAAAATGTTGCTTCTGAGGGGGGAAACAGGAAAAGGGAACAACTGAACAAAAATTTCCAAAATGTTTTTTGTAAATATGTGTTCAGTCAATTCAATGAAAAAATTTTACAAGGTCTATTGGAAAAAAGTTAAAAAAAAACAGTCTCTATATTTGTACGAAGGTTAAGTAAAAAAAAAGCCACCCACCTCTAATGAAGGCCGGGGAACAACTTGACAAACTTCAAGGGAAAAAACTTGATAATCCACAAAGGTACAATGGAAAAACATCATTAGTGCTTGATTAGGCAGGGGAAAAATCTCCATTTACCTTTGCTGAATAAGTCAATGTTCCCTGGAACTCACCTGTTGACGTGCATGATATTGGGGGCAAAGCAACCCACGGGCAAGGAGTGGGGCCCACGTTCCATTCTGTTGGTTGTGAGGCAGTGGGCAAAACGCCAGGGATTGACAGGGCGTTTCCATGGTTGGGATCGCCCCAGCCCCGTGCTTCCAAAGGGTTGCGCCACATAGGTAAAAAAACCCCTCAGGGGGACACAAGTAATAGCAAATGGTTTCCAACCTTGGACAAAACGTACATTTCCATTGACAAAAATGCCTCATCGAAAACGAAAAAACATCAGGGACACAGGCCGGCCAACCCATTGGCTTCCACCTGGACCAAAGGACCCACAAAACCCATGGGGAACACCCTCCATTTAATCTGGAACTGAACATCAGAACACAGCAAACCCCCACAGACATTGGCTTCACCTGCTGGGGGACCCAGACACAACCATGGGTAAACACCTTCCATTCTCTGAAAAAAAATGACAATCCAGGACAACAGCAACACCATGATTCCCACCGACAACAGGGGAACAACAAAAAAACCCCAATTGACTACCTTCCCATCATCTGAAACATCAGGACCACAGCAAACAAGCATTTGCTTTCACCGACACAGGGGACACAAAACCTGGGACACCTCCATACACCTGAAACCGACATCAGACAGCAAAAACAACAGCCACTGCTTAAACAATGGAACAATTGAAAAAGACACCAAACCCCAAAACACCTCCATTCATTCGCTGAACATTCAGGGGGGACAGCAAAAACAGCAATTTGCTCCAACCTGACAACAGGGGGACCCAATTCCCGACATACCTCCATTTAATCTGAACAAAAACACTTTTCCAGGGAAAGCAAAAAAAAAGCATTCTTTGTTCCACACTGACCCCAGACGCAACCCACAACCCCACCTTCCCATTCATATGAAAACACAATCAGGGGACAGGCAACAGCCAATACTGCTTCCATACGGGGGACACCAGGGGGAACACCAACCACAAACACTCCCATCATCTGAACACAATTTTCAGACAGCAACCCAGGCATTGTTACCCCACATGGATAACCCCCCAGGGGGGGGGACACAAACCACCAAACACCTTCCATCATCTCTGAAAGTAAACAAAACAAAAAACATTGACAGGGCAAAAAAACAGGCATGCTTCAACCTGGAAGGGGTGGGGGACCGGGGGTGACCCCCACCAAACCATTGAACCTTCCCATCATCTTTGTAAATTGCATTCTTTCAACACTAAGCAACCCCACCACATGCGTCCCCACCTGACAAAGACAAAGGGGGGGGGACAAAACAAAACAACGGGGGGGCTGGGACCCAACACCTCCATCCTGGGTATGAACGGGAAACAAACTTCCATCATCCTGAACGAAAACAATTTCGGACCAACTCAGCAAACACAGCATTGCTTTCCCACCTGACAACAGACACAAAACCATGGGGGGACCCAACCATCTCATTCTGAAAACATAAACAATCAAATAAGGGCATTGGCTTCCAAACTTGGACACCAGATAAACCAACCATGACAAAAAACTCCCATCATCTGAAAAAACTAAACATGTTCAGAACACAGGCAAAACCACCATTGCCTTTCACCTGGACAGGACAACAAAACAACAAAAAACAACCCTCCATCATCGAACATTTGACATTCAAGGAACACAGGAAAACCAGCATTTGCTTCCCACCTCACACAGGGACAACAAACAATGACAACCTCCATCAATTCTGAAAAACCACCACAGCTTTCTCGGGGCACATTTGTGCACCAGGGGGGGGGGGGACTGTGTTGATTGTGGTCGTGAAAAAAAAAAGAATACCTTTGCGCTTTGAAATTGCTTTGTTACTATAAACAGGATTCCCTTCAAACTCTGGTGGAGGAACCTACGTCTCCCCAAGGTAGGGGTCCGTCTTGGTCTATATTACATCGATGGATTTCATGATGTGTGTTTTTGGTACCAAAAAGAATAATGAGCAATTTTTCTGGCTACACATGAACTGGCAAAAAAAAAAAAATACAAAGGTCAGAGGGTGTGGGTTTTAGTGGTTGGTCAGCTGCCGTTTCGTAGTTCAGAGGATAAATGGCAGAGAAGAATCTTAGTCTGTGATGGAGGTGTTTGCCACCTGGGATCCAAAACCTGGGCATTGATGGTTTTTAAGGGGGGACTAATGGGCAGAACACTAAAAAACAATATTTTCATCCACTGTATTGCCTAAACTACATGGCACAATAACAAAAACAAAAAAACACATATCAGTTTTCTACAATCAAAACTTTACATTACATGCCATACTTTTTACATGAAAGTAACATGTTACATTTACCAAGGTGTCAAAAAATGCGTTGTAAAAAACTGAGAAGGGGGCTTCAGGCAATGTCATAAAACAAACAACAAACAAAAAAACAAACAAACTGGTGGGTGACTTTCAGGACCTTGTTCCATGGTCCCACATCGACGAGGGAAGTTTGGATCTGTTAATACAGGCCCACAGGAGTTTAGTATGAAAAAACCTGAGTGAACAAACTGAGGTGAACAAGGAGTACCAATCTGAAGGGAGACTGAGAGGGGGGAAGAATTGGTTGAAAAAAAAATGAGGGATAACTTTCGACCCAGTTGAGGGAATGTATGTATTTACCTATTCAACCCCAAAAAACCAAAAAGCATTATGGGGGACATTCCAGACCACTTATTTGACAACTCATTTGGTTTAGGGCTGCTTTCTATGGAAATTTCCCACGGTCTCTCAACAATACCACTGTTGCTCTTATTATTTCTGACGCACCACATGTTCCCACCCCAAGGTTGATCTTTTTATGGGTTTGGGCTGATTTTTTTTTGCCAACTTCCAGAACCAAGCAGTGGCCTAGTTAGTGTTTTCCTGGGAATCCCCAAGGAGGAGGGAAAAAAGTGTAAGGTTTCTCTGACAAGGTTCTCTGAACACCTTTTTACAGGCCCAAAAATGGCTGACAGGGATCAGCAGGCACCTACCCATCAGACTGAGGGCAGGAAAAAGCAAAAAAACCTGAAATCTGCCTTTTATTTCTTTCCTTTTTTTCTTCTATTTCTGGCCCTCAGAGGACAGGTCACGTCCAGCAGGCGGTTGGATTTTCGACCACAATGCTGGACGGGGAAAAAAGGAAGCTGGGAAAAACCCAAGAGTAAGTTCCAAAACGCTCTTTTGGGGCTATACGTAATGGTAGATGGGACAAAACTCTGAAAATAATTAACTTTTTTTTTCTTCCACGTTGCCAATTGTTTTTTTGTTTTTGAACGGTCATTTGGACGGAAATGATCGGATATTTTGAAGCATTAGAAATTCTGCCAACAAAGTTGGGGATTGGTTGGGCCAGCTCTGCTGATTGAGGAAAAAACAGAATTGAAAAGAGATAAAGCTTTTAGACCAAATAGGAACAAATGTGCATTGCTATTGACATTTTCTGGAATTGCTAGTAGGGGCTGGCGAGAGAATTGACATGTTTGGCTGGGTCAAGGTTGATTTTAGCAGCGCCACAAAGGTTTTGGCCATGGAAAAGGGGGGGGACAAATGGGAAAAACAGGGGGTTCCGGGCAGACAGCTCACTGGAAGGAAAAATGGGTTCACCAACGGCCCGCCCGTCAACGTCAGAAAAACGTTTCTCCGATTGAAGAGGGCTTGGAACCTTCCTCGATCCTGTTGCTGTTGTCACAAAAAACAAATGCACATACGCAGAAACAGGAAATGGCATACCCCACTACAGGATTTTTATTACGGTTCAATGGCTTGCTTATGTGTTAAAAAAAAACAACACAAAAAAACTTTTACCCCAACCTATTTACAATAGATCAGTTTGTTTTCTTAATTTCACTAGTTCTTCATTTCTTTCACATTTGTGGATGCAATGCTTTTTGGATGTGCCAGTAGGAATCTAACGGTTTAAATACTGTTTTAGGGGCAAACCAAAATGTTGTAGGGGCTTTTGAAAAGTAAGATGTGGAAAATTTGCACCCATTTGGGTAGGCAAGCAATTTAGATTAAAAAAACATGATCAGTTGGTGATTTACTGTAGGGCAAAAACAACCCAAACGGTGTATGGATATTCAAAAAAATGTAAAAAGTTGTGGGGAAACACGAGCTACTTTTTGTAGGCCAATTAAAAAAACACATTGATCCGGGGTTTTGGACTATCTATTGGATTTACTGTTCTCTACACAAACAAGTATAAAGTACAGCTCAGTCAGGTTTAATAATTAAAACCCTATTCTTTTCGGATCTATTTCAACAAAAGGTATTACGGGCATTTCTACAGTTATACTTTCTTTGGTTTTTCTGGGGTAGAAGGGACTGTTGGGCGCAAGGTACGGAGTTGTTAAGAGTATTAGTGTTAAAAAATTAGTGAATCTATGGAATTTTGGAAACCGAAAGATGACACCCGGGGCAGAAGGATTTTCAAACAAAAACTCCATTTCACTTTTCCCCAAAAAACTAAAAACAGTTCACCTTTGGGGCAGATGTCTCAGTTCACATGGGGCGGGGACAATGATGGTTACTGGGCAGGCAATGGGGATATCTGGTTTTTTGTCTATACAAAAACTGAGGGGCTAAAGAAAAAGGACCTAGCGTTTTTGTTCCGGTTTGCTTTCTAAAAAAAAAAAACACTTTGTAAAGGTTCTGGATGGGGACCTGGTGTGCTTGGGGGAAACCAAAAGGAAGGAAAACACCCTACACCTTTGTTTTACATAATGTAATGTGTGGGAGGGTGTTGGGGGAATTCAAAACTATTTTTAATTTGTTCTGGGCCTCACCTCAAATCCATTTACACACAAACAGTTTTGCAAGTAATTTAGGATATCCCACCCAACCGTTGCAAAAAGATAAAAATTGATATGGGAAAACACTTCCCAAGCATTACAGCAAAGCAAGGAATCTTAGGACAAAAACAAAGTTTATAATATAAGAAGCACAAAGGGGGAAGCAAAAGACGTGCTGAATATAAATACTTCAGATGCCTAATGGGATTCTTAGGATTGAAAACAACGGCTTGCCACTTACAATGCACATCTTCATACATTATTTTTGTGACGTAGACGGGGGGAACCCAATGAAACATACACCTTTTCAATTCTTTTCTTGCCTGTTTATGGAAACCAGATTTCCGGAAAAGATGTCCCTTCAACCTACACATTGCACTGTTGGAATGAATTTCAAGCCCAAGCCTCCACAAGCGAAATCTGGAAGAAGAGAAAGAAGCAGGCATTCTAGGTTACTTAACCATCCTTAGCAATCGAGAAAAACACACATTGTCAGATAATAAGTATTGAAAATCATTTATTGGGTTCCTGGGATTTAAGCAATGGGAGTCGAAACAAACCCCAAAAAAACATTTTGCGTTTTACTTTTTTTGTTTTATTTCTGACAGGGGAGCACTCATAACCAATGAGTTGAAAATAGCAGCTCTTTGAGGTATGTCTTCGGACTCTCTTAACTTTCAAAATGATGACCGTTATGTTGTGATTCAAACAGAACACACCACACATACACACAAATGCACACCAAACACACCCGCACCCGCATATGCACCCGCGCCGGCACCCAACGTGCATGCGCCATGCCCACAAGCCCCCCACACAGTAATCTGAAAGAGAAATGTTTATTTGTGTTTCGTTTTTAAAATAATCATGAGATGTTTTTACCTGCAAAAAAATAGTTTTTGTCTTTACATGTTCTGGGATTACTGCAATCAACTTCATGCGTTTTTGTGCCAAGCCTACAGGTAGCAGTTGCTTATTTATTCCCAGCGCAGCTCTTAACTCTTGGTAAAAATGGCGGGGAAAGTAAATGACAGTAAAACAACTGCTACATTTTAATCTGGTCAAACACATAACTTAAAATTTCCTTTTGTGGGCTGTCGGTTTCCGTTCTCGCGGATATACGCGCCATCCCCGGTTTTTGGGGCGCTTCGGTCTTCGCGGCGCCCCGCTCGGTCGGCTATTGTGTTGTATAGTGTGCGCTGCTCTGCGTGGGCCGTCCTAATCTCCGTTCGCTCCGCGTTTTTGATTTTTCTGTTGTTTTTTTTTTTTTTGGTCTTTGTGTTTCCCTCTCTCTTTTTTCTTTTTTTTCTCCCCTTTTGTAGCTCCTTTTTCCCTTCTCCCTTGCTCCTTTCCTTGTTTTTTTTTTTTTTCCGACGTGTTTCCTTTTTATTCCTCCCCTTCTTTCTTCTTGCGTATCGTTCCTTTTTTTCCTTTCTTTCTCCTCTACTTCCCCTGTTATGCCTGTCTTATGTCCAGATCCCCACCCCCCCCGATCTCCCTTCCACCCCCTCCACCTTCTCCTAAGACGTCTTATGCCATGATCATCTAGATCCACCACCATCCATTTCTGTGTGTGACTCCGTGAACCTACACCACAATCTCTCGGTCTTATCCTCCCAACACACACTACCATTTAACCTCTGCGGCCATCCTGATAAGTTGTTTTTTTCCACCAAAAGACAGGTCTGCTGTGACCTAGGGTTCGTGTACATCACTTCACACGTAATTAGCGGTCATTATGGTCCGTAAAACCACTAGCAAATGAACTAGTGGTGAATCTTCATCATATTTTGGTCGATGTTTTTAAACTGTCTCCTGTCAGAATATTTGGACCTATTCGTGTGACCCTGCAACAAACACGTGTCATTTCGATGCAATGTTCCATTTTTGAAAACTGATGAGAGGGAAAACAAACTGTTCCAAGATTCAGGGGCAGGTTTGAGGAAAAAAACAAAAAAATGTTTGATTGTTGGTTTTCCTGGTCCTTTGCTTAGCATTTTTGTTTTTCATGTAAACTGTACTTCCCAATTTCAAAGATCTTCTGCAAGGAAAGAACAGGATTTCCAGTATATCTTTTTCATGACAGAGACGAAGGGATACGAATTCCACGACACATACTATTACTTCAGAACATATTAATCTTAGAGTCATAGGTAAACCATACTCTTTTTCGGAACCTGTATTTCTCCCGGTGACCCCCCAACCCAACTCATTTTTTTTTATTTGAAAATAGAAGTGGCTCTGCAGAGGATTCATTTCACAAAAAATTCCTATAACCCTCTAGTTTATATAGTGTGTATGCATGTTATAGTGTGTATTCATATATGTGTTAAAAAAACTGGTGCGCACACCGTTGTGATTTATGGAAAATGTGTTTAGTTGAAAAATAAATATATAGCAAGAAAAAATTACTTGAAAAAACATGTGTAGGGGATATGTAATTAACTGGATTACAAACTAAACTACTTGGCTCGGATTGGATTGAGATGATCTTGATAAAGGATAGAAAATTAAAAAAAAATTTTCTATTAATAAAATTATGGTCTTTTTCATCAGTGGATTCTTGGCAATGGTTAAGTCTCGCAAGTTCCCACCATCTTTGGAATTACTACTGTTACAGGAAAGCCTGACCAGAACAATGTGGTTATACTCTTCATTTGTTCAAGGAAGGAAAAGAGTTCAAAGAAATTTCACGAAGCCTAGGTGAAACAATCTTAAGGATGCTCTTCATAAATAGGATTTTTAACCCATTTTTGTTGCTTCGATAGTTCTTGCTTGCTTGTACTTGAAAAGCAGCTCAGTGAAGGGTTTATGATGGGAATACCCGTCTTATTTTGTGTGTGACTCTGCCTACATGGTGTTGTGTGCACACGGATGGATGAGTGTTGTTGTAGATGTAGTATTAGTGACACAACCAACATTTTGGTTTTCAGCCCTGATGTGGCCTTGCAGCACGGGTGGGCTATAGCAAAATGATCCTAAGCAGATCCCAAACAATGGTGTTTTTAATCTGTGTTGTTTATCAGTAGGGGGGGGGGATCACAAGATTTCACAAAAGGGGGGGAACTCTCAAATTTTCACCAAAAAGGGGACTATTAGCATTGTACCAAAGGGGAATCTCCAGATTCACCAAAGGGGGGACTCGCAGAATTTCCCCAAAAGGGGGGACTCTCTCTTCAGAGTTTCACCGAGGGGGTCCCAAAGGGACCCTTTGGTTTTACATACACTCTAACTGCTGCATGGTGTGGGGAGTGAGAGGGTTTCCTTCCGGGCTCCCCATGAAACAGGGGACTGGCAGGGGTGGTTGGCAGGAGAACCCTGAGGGAGACGCTTCAGAATCCCCTCCATGGGTGCAAATAATATGCCTGTTTTCATGAAAAGGGTTTGTAGAACAGCAAGCAATGGCCACCATAACTATTTTTGGAATGAAAACCAAGCTTGTAGGAGGTAGGGAGGAGTGTTAAAAATCAATACCCTCAGTTCCATGTGGCAATTAAGCTGAAAAGAACGTTCATAGCTGTCTGGCCTGGATTGTCTGAACAAATGCTGAAAGCCAAGGATGATGGCAACAGGAAATTTACGATATTTGTTTCAAAAAATGGACACCCAGAAAATTCAGGGGACTTATTTTTACAGACAAAAAATGGATTGGCGTTCCATTGGCTGATTCAGGGGGTCAGCAAATAGGTTCAGGGCAAAACTGTAAAACAACAAGCTCCCCACTGTTGGCAATGCCAAACCTTTGGCCACTTTATGCAATCTGCATAGGTTTCTTCAGTGGGGACTTGATGGATTTATAAAAAATACCCCAAAAAACAATAAAACAAACCAGATTCCCTCGGGATTTTTGTACGGGTGTTTAATAGTGGAATACTTGCTTGGACTTTTCAATGCTGATGGAGCGCGTTAAGAGGGGAAACAAGAGGAAAAGAGCACTACCTTGTGGAACAATGCAAAACCTACCAGAGTTGCTTACTTTTTAAAAATGTGTCTTGTATTGCCACCACTTGGGGGGTGGGGATTTTTGATGGAGCCTGTACTGCAGCAGGACCTGACATTTAATCTTTTGAGTGTCTTTTTTAATTTTCTGATGCACATGCATGGCCACGTGTTGGTGTCAGGAAAATGAAAGTCATTACAGCTTGATAAAAAAAAAAAAAAACAACAGTTCCAAACGGGTCTTTTGAAGTTAAGGACTGCAGTACAGGACCCCTATTTTCTTGCCAATTGTGCGTTATCAAACAAAAAGTGGTGATTCCACAGGGATACTCATCAAACACTATCGACAGGTTGCATTAATCCACTCCAATAGGATCACAACAAACATTGGGGAATCTAGAACACCCAAAAAGTCATCTTTATTTTGGTGTAGATAAGATGGAGATAGAGATGCCAATGAAAAACCAGCCTGAAAATATAACTTCAGTTAGGGACAAAAATGTTTTTCACGTGGGATACCTTTGATTAAAACACTAATCCAGCATACGGTCCTGTGAAAGTAAGGTTTGTTCCAAAGAAGATTTTCAACTACTAAGTCAAACATTTTTAAAACCAATGTAATAAGCTTGACCGAATACAGAATTAAAAACTCAAATTGGGGAACAAAACAAAAAGCCCCCCAGTCTGAGGGAAATTTTGGGCTTGGTACAAGGGAACAGATACAAATTGCCAAAAATATTTTTGGACAGGCAGCCCCCCACAACCATCCTGGGGAAAGAAAAGAAAAAACAAAAAAAATGCTTCTTAAAATTTCATAATTGAAAATTTGATGAAGGCAAAAAAAAACACAATCATATTCAAAATTTAGGAATTAATCTAAGGTTCTACATAATGATCTGGTTGGAAGACATAACATACCAAAACATCAGTGTCAGGGGGGACAAAAAACCATAAGGGGAAAGATACTCGAAACAAAAAATGACACAAAATAAATGATAATAAAAACCCATTTGTCAACAAAAGATTCAAAAAAATCAATGGCAAAAACATATAATGAAAAAAACAACATTTTTGGCTCACAAACCTGCAAAAACGAAAAAGAAAAACTGATTACAACTTTTACAGGAAATGGAATAACTATTCTTGGCCCAAAACATTGGTATATTAAGTCCTTGTGGTATGTACTTGCACACACTTTTTTACCTGCTGGCCCAAAAAAAATTAATGACCTTATGAAAGACATTGGTTTCCGCATTTATTTTTTTTCTAAAAAACCTCCTTGGACTGTCAAACAAGGTGTTTTTTATGAGTTTCTTGGGACAAAATAACACAAAAAATGTTTGTTTTTTTGAAACCTGAGGGGAAATCTCAGGTGGCAACAAAATGGTTTTTTTTGTTGTTTTAACTTGATCTCAAACAGGCGGTTTTGATTGAAAAAAAAAACGGGAAGCATAGGAATCAGGATTTTTCTGAGAGAAAAGAGAAATCTCAGATTACTGCCAGTTGCGTTTTATATGGGAAGTTTTGCAAACATCTCCTGCCTACACTTGTGAGGGACAAAAACAAGTCAAGGCACTAAAACCCCGGGTATCATTTAGTATGGGGGCCATTTTTGGCTTTCAGGGACATAAAATTAAGCCGAGTCACGGAGAAAAGATGAGGAAACCTTTTGCGAGAAATTAAAGGCTCCTCAAAAGACCAAAAAGGTTTCAACCGTACCTCTGCCACGAGGAAACAAACAGGTGAACCACTGCACCACAATGTCATCCAAAACACAGCCATGATTTTTCCTCGAAAACATTTACTTCAATGTTAAAAAATATTGCTCTTAGTCAATCAATCAGCAAAACATTCAAATGCGGTAGTCCACCCACAACAACAACTCCTTTTTTATTAACGGACTTTCTGGTGAAGAAAAACGCTTCATTTGCTAAACTCTGACTTCTGTGTGTGTGGTTTGTGTTGTTGGTGGGTTGTGTTGTGTGTGTGTGTGTGTGTGGGTGTGTGTGTGTGTGTGGTGTGGCGTGTTATGGGGTTGGGGTGTGGTGTTGTGTGTGTGTGTGGGTGTGGTGGTGACGTTGTGTGTGTGTGTCTGTGGTGTGTGTTGCGTGTGTGTTGTGCCTGTGAGTTCGTGCCATTGTGTGTATGGTGGTTGTGTGTGTGTGTGTGTGCTGTGTTTGTGTTTTGTGTGTGTTGTGGTGTGTGTGACTTTTTGTGGTGAAACGGGCTTGGCAAAAGCAAGACGAAAGGGAGAGAGAGGAAAGATTGGTGATTATTGCCCACTTGGACAGGGTTACATGACACTGGGGGGGGGGGGGGGGGGAGAAAGACAAAAACTTAATTTTATTTAGGTCTATATCTTGTATTCTTAAAAAAAAAAAAAAAAAAAAAAAAAAAAACAAAAAGGGAGCTAAGCGTCGTAAAAAAGTTTTCAATCTGATGTTTGAAGAAAAGGGGGACAAAAACCAACCCCCTTTACCCACCAGCCCGGATGGGGAAAAAATGGCCTTTCACAATCAACAAAAAATAAATATTTGTTTCAGTTGGACTAGCCATCATTTTTTTTCTAAAAAATGTTTAATTCTTAACCAGTTTTGAAAAACCCCATTATGGGGACAGAAGCCATGTTGCAGGTACAGCAAAAAGTAAAAAAAAAAAAAAAAAAAAAGAAAAAAAACCCTTGTTGTGGAGGCTTATTAGGCTTTTGTGGGCACTGCACTTTTTGGTGTTCCACCAAGTCAGTTCTAATGTCTATTAAATTAACACAATTTATTAATTGGGTTGGTGATCAATACTTCCACGGGTCTTGGCTACTTATATTTTGCCAAAAACGTAATCATCCACAAGTTCACAGGAGAACTTGAATTGGGACTTGAACACATTTATTTCCACAAAAACTAACGATTTGGGGGAGGTTTTATAAATTACTTAATGTTTGTGGTCAGTAAGTGTTTGTACTCAAAAAAAGCAATGTTCAATTGAAAACACGAAAAAAAATAAAGTAAAAAAGGGTTCCATGAATTGTTTTTTTTCGGCATTGTTGGGAGGATGCCACAATTAACTGTTTTGCAAACAACGCTGGCCTCCCAATTTTCAAATTGCTGGTTGCAAGGCAATGTGTTCCAACCTTTTCTCAAAAACATCAGGAAGGAGAAAAACGCACTTTAAAAAACACTTAGGCAATTTTTTTTTAAAAAGGGGGTACTATGATAGGGATTAAAAGTTTTTCTTCCCCTTTTTTTTTCCCCTACATGTTAAAGGTTACCCCTTTTCCAGTGCACACCAGGCTCGCTCCTCTCTCTCTCTCTCCTTCCCATTTTTGTGTCGCGGAACTGTGTGTTCATTCTTTGGGGGGGGTCAGACCGGAGTATCTCTTGATACCGACGGCAGTTGTACGAACTAGCTTTTTCTTTTTTTTTTCTGTTTTATCTTTTGTTATTTTTGGGGCTGTTGTTTGGTGTTGGTGTTGTGTTGTTTTGTTGTTTGTTTGTTGTGTTGTTGGGGTGTGAGTGTGTGGGTGGGTGTGTGTGGGGGGGTTCATTTTGGTTTTTCAAGTGAAAACACAATTTAAGGATGAACAACTACCATAGGCTGTAATGAAAAGTACAAAAGTTACCTCCTTGATTGGCTGGACACGTATTTTTGGACTCAATGGTCTGAATCTAGGATTGCAAAAAAACTCAGTTGCTTTCCCCTGGAGGGGGGGAATGTTAGGAAAGTTTGAAAATGGAATGAACACAATTGGCAAAAATTGAAAAAAAGCTCTTCTGCACATATTGACAAGAAGTGCAGACAGGAATGTGGACCCATAACAATCCTTAAAAGTTACAAACCTATCAAACTCCAAATAAAAATTTAAGAAAAAAAATGGTCTCTCAGAAGAAGTGACTCCCTTTCAGAGGGGTTCTAATAATGTCATTCAAGTGCTTTTGGAAAGTTACACATACTCCCATTTTAGTTTGTTGCTATTCCCTACTTAACAAACTATGGACAGGAAACTAAGAAAGGCACAGGTACACATTCCAAAAAACATATGAAAGTAGCGGACCCAATGTCTGATGGAGACAGATTCGCCAAGTTTTTTGGCTGAGCCTTGCAAAAGCGACGTATCAAAGGTCTTCTCAAGCTGTCTCCCATTAGGTCAGAGGGGGACGTTATGATAAACCACAAGTTTCATTAAAATTATTTATGCAAGAAAAATTTGTTTTGAACATTTTCTTCCAGAAACATCATGTAATATGTTGGGCCAGGGTGCAGACTGTCAGAACTGAGTGTTAGTGGGTGGTTGTGGGATTAGTTTCTTACAAAAACAACCAATAAACCAGCTACAGTATGTGATCTATTGGTATTGTTGTTGGCATTCATTCTATTGTTCTTTTAAAAATCCATATTGGACCATGCACTGGCATAGGTTTGGTCACACATGCTGGCATTGCAAATGTCCAATAATTTTGGCAAACTCAGTTAAAAAAAAAGGTTTCAGACTTCATAAAAGGTAAAAATTAGCTATCGTAATATGAAGGCTCCTTTAATCCTGTTATGGAAACAAAAATGAAATTATGCTCTGTAGTAAAAGTGCGTGACATTTCAAAATAGTGTGTTGTTGTCCCAGTAAATAAGCTAAAAATTACCATGGGGACCATAGCATACAACTGTTATTACTACACGGATACAAACATTCAGTTCTGAGAGAGAGAGCGAGAGGGAGGAGAGAGTGAGAGAGAAGGAAGGATTATCAAAAACTTATAGCAAGAGATTATCAAAATCAAAATTTGTATATCTGGCAAAAAAACCACAAGCGCAGAATATTCGCAAAAACCCCTAAAAGTGAATGAGACAGAGTTCATCAGCCACCATGATGTGCTGTGATGAATTGCGTGACTGGTTCAACTTTTTGGACTTTTTCAGCTTTGGCACTTTGATGCCGAGTTCCCTTAAGTCCTGTTTGACAATACTTTTCAAGTTGCTTAGTTTATATCTACAGAATAAATTAGTCTGACTTCCTCCATGATGATGACTGTTGCTGGAAAATTTTGCGCAACAACACTCGGCCGATGGTAGAAATCACTGTGACGAGTCAGCCATCTTTTGCTTTGAAAACTCCCACAACGATTGATGATTGGCTGGTCGCGCGTGAGAAAATGAAACAAGGGAAGTAAATCGTACCAGACATTTCCGGACTAAAAATTCGGGGCAGATCGATAACCTCATCAGCTGCTAAACATGTAACTGCTGCAGACACATTGGAGATAAAATGTTTAACTGACGGTATCATTTATCGTGTGAAATGGAAGTTCGTTTATCGGGTTGTTCGGACAACTGGTTATTTGAATAGCTACTGCATTGAAGGTAAGAAAGCTTGATTGTTTTCATTTCAAATAAATGTAGCAATCGGTGATGTTTACTTCCTTGGAATCCTTCGTCTGCTCTGAGACAAGTCAAATGGGTCTTTAGTAATTCGTATTCGTTGAAAATATCACTCTTACTTTTGGCTTATCGGTAAAAAATGTTTCGTTTTACATTTCTATTCTTGCACATATTTGTCACAACACTCAAGAGCGAGCTCCTGCAACAGAAATGTGATGGACGGTGAAAAAGTCGGACGATTTTGTTTGGTCAAAACGTTTTTTGTAGGGTAGGGGGGAAGTGGCAGGGGGATGGGGGGAAATGGGGGTAACTACAATGGTTGTGGATGCAGTTGAGTTGTAGGCTGTAGAATGACAGAACTAAGAACATTTAAATGTTTTGGCTGCGCGGGCACAGAGAAGGCAAAGTAGTCTTGCGAGAAACAATGCTGTTGCTGGTAGGGGCGAAGCAGCCCAAGGAGTGTGAAGAAAGAGAAGTGAGGGGTGCCGACTCTCTTGACGTCATTTAGATGTAGTTGTCTCCAGATCGATAACAGAGATGGCGGCGTGGCTTCTTGTGTCAAGGGGATGCGGAGGTCCTGAGTACTTGTGTCCATGTCTTATATTGATGAGTAGTCTGGGGCTTGGAGGAGGATTTTATATAACGATTCAGATGTCAGCACATCATTCCATTTTAAACATTAAAAAAAAATCATTTTATAAAAAAGAACACCACTTTTTTTTTCAAGAAATCATACCCAGCACAAGTGTGAATGATCAAAGGCAGAATTAGATAAAGAAACAGAACAAAAAGCAAATCTATTTTGGAAGACCTTTATGGATACGTGGAATGGGTTGCAAGTGAAAATTAAAACAAATAATGAAAGAGAAACATGTCTCAGAAGTTTTGTTATCCATGTGTGTCTTTTCTTTCATTTTTTTTTTCTTTTGCCATTTTTTTTTTTTTTTTTTTTTAGCTCCTTTATAACAACTATTACAAGCATATTCAGATCTATAAATGTTTATCTATAGGAAGGTATGTATTGTAATAATTTTGTATACACTTTGCCTCTTGCTGCCTCTCTTTCTCTTCCATACACCCTTCACTTGGACCTCCTAAATACCCACACCCTTTATTGTTTGTTTTTGTCTCATTATGACTTTCTGCCAATTTGTTATAATAGCATCATATTTCATGTGCTTTTCATTTGTTTGTTTGTCTTTTGTGAGGGTTTGGCTATTTTGTTTTGTTTGTTTTTTTTTACAGTTTATTTTTGTGTGGGCTCCCTTTTCATGTGTCAAATAATCATGATAGTTGACATTAAAGGAAAGGCGATCTGTTCTGGGGAGAGAGAGAGAGAGAGTGAGTGAGTGTGTGTGTGTGTGTGTGTGTGTGGTGTCAATGTGTGTGTCTTCTTTAGTTGTAGTTTACCCAGGTGTGGCATGCAGACCCGATAGACATGTGATATTCTGGCTTTAGAATCTTGACTTGACCTGAAAGCTTACAGTTCTGTAAAAGAACTGGTAAAAAAACAAAACAAAAACAAAACAAAACAAAACAAACAAACACACACACACACACACAAAAATTACCAAAACAGTAAAAAGGTATCACCTGAATTTTCTAAAAGTGAAAAATAACAGATTGAAGGCCAAAACAAAAGCAAAATAATCTATTTTTGACATAATTCTTAATCTTATCAATTCTAGTCCTTGATTTTCATTCCAATGTCCTTAAAAACTTCTTGGATTTACAGCTAACTACAAAATGGGAGACTGCAACTGGTAATGAATCAAGAGAGCAAAAGTGAAGGGACTGGACTACCAAATGAATGGGACAAAACAGGTTATAAAGTAGACACAATGCATTTTGACCTGTTGGTCTAATTCAGGCTGGACTTTCAATTAGAACACAGTGCAAACAACAGTAACAACAAAATCGAGAGAAGAATATAAAGAATGACTAACCCTTTTTCAGTGTCTGTCAAAGATGTGTTAGCGTTCAACTATAACTGGTGAATGAAATGGAAGAGAAAATGCGAACAGAAAAAGAAAAAGGAGGAGGATAATGTTTAACATCATTACAGTCATCATCATGATTATTGATATAGACAACATAATTAAACAAATTTGAAGTGAAATTTAATCAGGAAGAATATAGCAATTATAGTACAATGATGATAATTAATCATTAACAAAATAAAGAAAGAAAATATGAAGAAATAAAAAATGACAATGAAATAATGATAATCAGTAAGTAGCAACGGTGGATAAATACATGAGTAAATAAATGAATTATAGTAACTAGAATGAATTTAAAATAAGTGAAATGAATTGAAATTGATGGTCAAGCAGATGACTAGCAGTAAATGTAAGAAAAAACAAATAAAACTTAATGAAATATATGAAAGAGTTACGCTAAAGAGATAATAGATATAATACATGTGATTAAGAAAAAGAGGTTACGTAAGCACATAAGGAAAGCAAGAAATTTAATATGTATATAAGTAATGTAAGAAATTAGTCAAAATTTCTTGTTAATGATAATAAGGATAAACAAAAATCAATTCATTTTTAATAAGAAAAAGAAGAACAAAAAAAAAAAATGATAAATCAACTTTTGTGGTATAACTAATAATTGCTTAAAAAAAAATCATCAATTCATTTTTAAGAAAAAGAAGAACAGAAAAAGAAAATGATAAATAAAATGATAACTAAAATTGTCATAATATGCCAGGGTGGCCTGTGCTAGGGCACTCTAGATTGATAGGTACATTCTCATCCCTGGGTGTTGATAATACATAGATAAAGGTTCACCAACCTGGCAGTGAGATGGAATTCTAGCACTGGATTCAAAGTTGTCCCTCTGCGCACTGCCAAAGGGCAGTGACCTGACATGGTTGATGTTCTGTTGGAGTTTGTTGTAATGCAGAGCGTCTCCTTTGGGTCAGTGGTGGCAGATGTGCGCCAGATGTTCAGAGAGAGATATATATATATGCGTGTCAGGTATGTGGGATGTCTCATCTTACTAGACAGCTAATTGTGAATGGCCTAAACAATTGATGTATCCTTGATGAGATTTTTCTCATGAATGTCCTGATATTGGTTTCCAAGTACAGGTCTGCACACATCTGAAATTACCTAGAACTGGGCAGCTGTATCATTTCTGTAATTATTCACATGCCCTGTGCTTGCCTGCACCCTGTGTGAACTCAGTACAGGCTTCCAATGGTAGTGCAGGGTTGCTCCCTCGTCTGATTTGTGTGGCGGTCAGAGGACAGTACTTGTCTGGGACCTACCCGCACCTTTGGGGTGTATCTTTTTCCAGTCAGGGAGAGGTGGTGGTTAGGAATAGGAGGGAGATGTTGATTCAGGAGTCCAGAAATGCATGCACACACACCTAGTCAAAAAAAAACAAATAAACAAACAAAACACAACACAAAGTGAGCATGCTTGCAGGACAAATCAGATGTTGCTGAAGCATCGCTTGTGAGGTTATGTTAATTTTATACCTCCATGCATCTCCTCCTGTTTTTGGAATTGCTTTCATGCAACCCCCATCAGGTTTGGTTTTACTGGGCAGTTTTAGCTGCAGCTTAGACTTTCAGAACTAAATTTTGGAAAACTGACTGCACCCTCCTTCACACACAAACACACCCACACACGCATGCACGCACGAACGCATGCACGCATTCACATACACCACGTGCCACACATGTGCATTCACACCTCCACACGCACACCCACATCACATCACACCTACACACACACACACACACCACACAAACACCACACACACACACACACACCCACCACACACACACACACACACAACGCACACACATGCACACACACCACCCCACCACACCTCATTTGACCCAACCCATTCTGGATGACCTGATCCCTTTCTTCATAGTATGGTTTAATGATTGTCTTGTTGTCTATGTGTATACATTGATTATGCTTGGCCAAAGCTCATTTAACCTTGTTCCCTTCAAATCCACTGTGTAGACCAGTTGTTAGCATGTAGGCCAAGTTCTCTGTCTGTCTGTCTGTCTGTCTGGCGGTCTGTCTATATCTCCTCTCCTATCTCTCTCTCTCTCTCGCTCTCTGACTCT
>JADBJO010009523.1:81196-82600 GCA_016801955.1 Conus betulinus | reverse complement strand
CCGTGGTCAGTGTGTCGTTCACAACGAGATAAAGTATTACGTCAGACAGGGTACTGAAGAACCTAAGAATCAGTAGACTGCCTTGGGTAGCCTCTGTCATTTTCCCACATTCGACGTTCCGAATGCAAATGCAAACACAAGTCGTTCTCACTAAAGGACCGCCGCACACGTGAGCCAGGGAAAACCGCATCTGTAACGGTGTCTTTTAGTCACGCTGTGGGAAAGAGTTAGAGAAGTAGAAATAGAAATGAAAAGCGAGTATGTAATGTGTTCGCGGAAAGTCACGAAACGGCTCGACAGTTTCTTCCACCTTGACTTGGAAGAAGAAACGTGGTTACAGTTAGAACATAAAAAGACAGGACGTACAAGAGCACCCATCAGTTGGGATCACTCGAGGTCAAGTTGGGCTGGACACAGCATGATGCTGTACCCTGAATCGAAGTCTCTTGGCAATATTTCAGTAATTAATTTATAGATTTCTTCAACCTGGCAAATGGTGAAGAGAATTATAATCAGGTGTTCATTATTTGAAGGGGAGAAAATTCCAGAAGTGGTTGGCCGGCTCCCCGATGTGACATTTGGTAAAAGGTGGAAGAAAAAAGAAAAATGTCCACGGTCTTGTGTTCTCCAGTGTGATTTGAAAAGCACACTTTTGATGGACATAGTTTCATGTATTCAGTTTAGTTGTGTGGTGTTAGTTTCGATGGATGTGTAATTATTTATCATGTGAGTTTTAAATGGTTTGTTGATTGGTTATTGAATATAAGTTTGTCTCAAGGGTATAGATAATCGCATCTGGTCTCATTTTGTTTAGCGGTATTTAGCGGAAGTACATGTGTGGGTAATGTTATCATTTAGATTCTAAATTGAGGAAGGGAAAAAAAAATCTGCATGTTGCAGGTTTCAGTTTTACGTGGATGAAAAGGTTGATTATTCGATGATAGTACTATGGCTTTGTTGATTAGCGGTTTTGTAACAGTTGGATTTTTTTTTTCATTGATTTGTGGGATTTGTTCAAGGTGAACATCGTTACGGATGATTGAAATGCACAGAATAATGACAAGTGCATCTGCAAGGGGAAAGAACCATTGAACCTGGAATGATTGCTGTTCGTTAAGAATCGTCTACCTCGATATTTTTCCTCAAGACTGTTCTCTCCCCTCACCCTCCTTGCAAACTCTCAGCAGAATGCGGACTTTTGCGTTTCCCAGCGTTAGCGCGTGTTGTTGCTTTTCTTTGTGTGTGTGTGGTTTTTGTTTGTTTGTGCTGTTTGCAACGTGGTCCAGTTTTCTTTATGGTACTCTTTTGCTGCAAAACGGTCTTAATAGTGTTTGTTCGAGAAACACGGTAATTCTCTTCACGAAAAGCACAACAATGATAATAATTAATAAGTGGAACACAAAA
>JADBJO010009523.1:66196-76196 GCA_016801955.1 Conus betulinus | reverse complement strand
AGTGACCCTTTGACTTCGTTTTCATTTCAACAATCAAGTTTATTTCCGAGAAAACTTGGAACATGTAAAGTTTTTTTTTCATTATTATTTATTTTATTTGTTACAGCTTGGGTCAGTTAAAACGATACCATATTGTGTGTGTTTGTACGTGTATTACAAGCTGAGCGAACTGTGTCACCGCCTTGCATCATTAGCATTACTCGTTGAGACAAGAGCAGTGAAGAAATATCTTCGAGGGTTTTTTGGGGTTTTGTTTTGTGCCAGCACCTGCACGTTTTTTGTTTTTGTTTTGTTTAGATGTTGTTATTATTTTCTCTCCCTGCACTATCGGCGTTTCTGAAGCGTTGTACAAGGCGGTTGTTTTTGTTACTGTCTGGAAGAGACGTTGTATGGTCGCTTTTCGTCATCAAAAGAGAGTAAAGACGCACAGCAATGGGATTGTATGGTAAGAGTTGAAAATTTCCTTTTCCCCCTTTTTTTCTTTTACTGATCTTGTGCCGGGAAGGACCTCTTTACATATTTCTAATGACGATATGGTGGGCAGCTGTTTCTCAAGGGCATCCTGGGAAAAGATTTAGACGTCTTTTTCGTAAGAACCATCGTGTGTGGTTTTGTTTTTTTTTTTTTTTTTTATTCCATTTCTTTCTTTTTTCCCACTGATCTTGTGCCGGAAAGAACTCTTTATATAAGTATTTCTAATGACGATATCTGCACATGTTTACAAGACATCCTGGGAAAAGATGTGGACCTCTTTTTCGTGGAATATAGCATAATCAAGGGAGTTTAACCGCTGTGAAGCAGGATAAAATCACAGAGAAACGGATGCCACGATTAAAATAAAATGCGCCGTTCAGAAATATGGATTTGCAGCTGGGGGGCATAATTTCAATACTCTTTTTTCACCTATTTTTCTACCTAAATGTGAACAAAAGTGATTTCAACGTGGTTTAACTGCTTTTACCTAGAAAACTGTGAGAATAAGGTTATTTTTTATGATAGCGATTGCCTGGCTGTTAAAACAGCTCTCTTGGAGACAGTAAGCCGTCCTGTACGATTATAACGTGCCTGCAATATGTTCATGGTTCTGTTAGCAAGATCTTGATCTGAGTTACTCGTTTATCTTTGTAGTGTCATTGTCAGAAACACGTATGAAATAAAGACAGAACTGTGAGTCTCTTTGCCTGTCTGTCTGTTTTTCTGTCTGTAGCTCTTCCTCTTCTTCTTCTTCTTCTTCTTCATCTCTCTCTCTCTCTCTATCTCTCTCTCTCTCTCTCTCTCTCTCTGCATCTCTCTCTCTCGTTCTGCTGTGTGGTGTGTGTGGTGTGTGTGTGTGTGGTGTGTGTTGTGTGTGTGTGTGTGAGACACGGAGAGAGGAGGTGGGGTGGAGTGGAATGTGCGCTTGCGTGAATGTGTGTGGGTGTGTGGTGTGTGTGTGGTGGTTGTGTGTGTGTTCACAATTTTTTTCCCACGGAAAACAGCATTTTCTTCCCTGTTTCTGGTTTCGGGCTGTTTACAGGGAAATAAATGCCCTGTCCCTGATTTTCTGTTACTTAAAAGTTCTTCTGTCCCTGATCATTTCAATTCGTAACCAGTCCTTCAAAAGGGTGAATTAGAAAGAAATCTTGGTTCTATCTAACCGCAATGCGGCCCGCTTCAGTGCCGTGGTGTGTGTGTGTGTGTGTGTGTGTGTGTGGTGTGTGTGTGTGTGTGTGGGTGTGTGCGTGCGTTGCGTGCGTTGTGTTGTGTTGTGTGTATGTGTGTGCGTGCGTTGTGTGTGTGTGGTGTGTGTGTGTGTGTGTGTGAAGGGGGGGGGGGGGGGGGTCATTGCATATGAGGCACATGCTCCGTGCCTACATGTCTGTGAGCATATGTATTCTATCTCTCTCTCTCTCTCTCTCTCTCTCCTCTCTCTTCTCTCATATCAGGCAAATGTAGTTCTGTGTTTTTTGTGTGCGTAGGTGCATGCATCGCCTGTGTGTGTGTGTGTGCACGCGCGCTCGCGTGTGGTGTGTGTGTGTGTGTGTGTGTGTGGTGTGTGTGTGTGTGTGTGTGTGTGTGTGTGTGTGTGTTAGAGGACAAATCGTACAAGTAAACCTGAAAATGATAATCGAACACTTTTTTATTACAGATCATGAATCCCAAAAGAAAAAAAAGTTTTTGTTTTTAAAATTCAAATTTCATTTCTATTAGACACAAACACTTATGAGAAAAAAACAAAAAAAACAGAAAAAAAGAAAAGGGAACAACAGCCAGCAGTAGACAGATGTAAGGCAAGAAGAAAAGAAGAACAAAATCAGCAATAGACGCAAGACAAACATAACCGAGAAGCGTGTTTTTTGAAACTTTTGACACGATGCATACGCCATAACTGGGTCTAGGAGGTGATAGCAGTGACAACGATCTTATCTTCACTAGTGGGCGCCAGACTTCAGCTCAGCGGAACAGACGTAGGTACCCGGGGTGCCGGGGGAACGGGTATTCAGCTTCAGCACCGAATCCATGGCGAACGGTCGGCTGAGCTCCACGTGGGTCTGCTGCTGTGTTGTGTCTGCTGCCAGAACTGTCCTCCTGCAAGTGGTCAGAGATGTGGTGGAACTGGAGATAGTGGGGTTGCTGGTGTGTGTGTGTGTGTGTGTGTGTGTGTACAGAGACAGACAGACAGATAAAAGCAGAGACACGCGCACATGGAGAGAGAGAGAGAGAGTGAGTGTGTGTGTGTGTGTGTGTGGTGTGTGTGTGTGTGTGTGTGTGTACAGAGAGAGAGACAGACAGATAAAAGCAGAGACAGAGAGAAAATGTGTTTGTGTGTGTGAGAGAGAAAGAGAGAGAGGGAGAGTACACAGAGAGAGAGAGACCGACAGACAGAGGCAGAGACAGACCAGAGAGAAAGTGTGTGGAGAGAGAGAGTGAGTGAGAGTGACAGACAGACAGACAAAAGCAGAGACAGAGAAAGTCCGCGTGTGTGTGTGTGTGTATGTGTGTGTGCGCGCGAGCGCGCGGGGCGCATTTGTTTCTGTCTGTGTGTCTGAGTGCATTTGTGTGTGTGTGTGTGTGGGGGGGGGGGGGGGGGGGGGGGTATGAGACAGAGAGAGAGATTATGTGTGCTCGCGAGTGTGTGCCTGTATGTCTAGAAGCACATACTGAAGATGACACCCACCTTGTAGATGGCCAACGTCTTCAAGTCGTTGCCGTAGCTGCTGCAAAACAGGTAGCACTCCACAAAGGAACAGATCACCTGCCCGTTGTCCGAGGCAAAGTCAACAGCCACGTACCCGTCAGGGAAGGGGTCCGAGGTTACTGCTCTCGTGAACCCTCAGCACAAAGTTCTCCGCCATCTGCCGAAGACATCGAGCCGTCACCGGACGACAGGAGGCTCATCAGGCAGCCGCTAGAACTGAACTGGTGTGACAGGGGGCCGGAAGAAACCCAGTTGGTAGAGCGCCGGACTCGTGATCCTGGGATTGCGGGTTCGAATCTCCGCCAGGCCGTTTCGGTTCAGGGAGATTTTCCCTCGGATGTGAACACATTGATTTTGACTCCATTTCCCATACAGTCCTTCGAATGAGACTATAAACCGAGGTTCCGTGTGTGAACGCACGCATAACATCTTGCACACACGTAAAATCCCATCACCAACTTTCGGAAAAAAGGCCAGTTTGGCCGTTGGTATGGATGACATGTTACACATAGCATGCACCTTCCCGAAGGTGGAGTATGGCTGCCTTAACAGCATGATGAAAAAAAACCGGTCATATACACAAAACTCCACTCCTTTTGTTGGGTAGATGGGATTAATGCTTGCCTGTCTACATGGAGGGGGGGGGGGGGGGGGGGGTCCGCAGGAGTATCAGCCTGCGTACGCAGAAAGTAAAAAAAAAATAAAAGAGAATTGATTTGCTGGTTCCAGTCAGATACAACCTGATAGTAAACGTTAAAATCTGAACAGCAGCACGCTAGTGCTTAAGGTGCGCTCAAATGGTTCTGGTTACATGTGTAGCAAAGGCAATGGCAAGAGACAATTGAAGTTGCAGTTCCGAGTAGAAGGAGGCGAAAATATACACATACACACAAGTATACATAAACATACGTTCATACATATACACAATCACGTGTATACATAGATACATGAAACTATGCATGCAGAATAGTCCAGACAAAAAAAAAAAAAAAAAAAAAAAAAAAAATAGTAATAGGGAAAAAAAAAACAACACAAAAAAAAAAAAACAAATGTACGCGAATAAATCACTCACAATATTAACATTATAAGAAACGTTGAGAGAGAGAGACAGACAGACAGAGACAGAGAGAGAGAGTTCTGCTCTGACAATGTCATGGCTATAGACATCTGGTGGTTCACTGCACAGGAAAGAGCGTGGGTCTCACCTGCCCATGAACATCGTCCCGGAGACCCTAGGGGACAGACATGGTAGGTGTGGATATCAGGACTGGATTTACAGACCAGTGTCACCCTTACAGTAAGGGTCCGGCGGGACACCATGAACTCTCAAGATACAACAGAGTAACAACTTATCCATGTCACTGCGGGAAAAAAGCAAGTAGGCAGCCCGTTGTGTAAAGGAGTGTTGATTGTAAAAACGCTTAGAGCTTGGCGTCTAGCCGAGAATAGGCGCTGTATAAGTATTCATTATCATCATCATCATCATCATCATCATCGGTAGAATTAACTCACCTGAACTCTCTCCATTGTACATACAGAGAACAACTCACCCATGGTGATGGAGGAAATGGAGTCATGTCTAGATTGACGGTAGAGGTTTAACTCCCCTGAACTCTCCATGGCAACATGACACAAGAGCAGACAACTCACACCGTGTAATGCGGAAATGGTGTCACCCATTAGAGAAAGGGTCCAGCCGAACACCATGAACTGTCACGGTACAACAGAGTACAACTCACCCACGTCACTGGGAGAAATGAGATGAATGACTTTGATCATTGTCAACACTGTTTGTATGGCCCGTATGTTGCTGAAATTACCATGGTTATTTCGCAATCACAGGGTGCACAATTTTTCTTATAAAGATCACAATTTTGTGTACCACCGGTAGAAAGAAAAACTCGTGGAGAGCGTGGCAGCAGAGAGTCCCCAGAAGAGAAGCCCCCCCCTTCAAGCAAGTTTTTCGGCCCTTATCTCCTGACAGTCTGGGGGGGGGGGGGGGGGGGGGGGGGGTTGGGCCACACCCGGTTCATGACTCCGGATGTCCCTCTGCTGCCCCTGTTTTTCCCATTTTTGGACGAGCCATGGCTGGGATTCGAACCCATGGCCCTCTGGACACCTGATATTTGTAGGAAAGTTAAGCCTTATGAAGTTCACTTTTGTTCCTCCTTGACCAGATCCAGCTTGAACACCTCTCTGCCGCTTCTGCCATTGCTTTCAGGGCTTTGGGTTTTTTTCCCTCCCTGCAGCTGAGAGCTGTTTCATGAGGCTGTATGCAGACGTTCTACAAACCCCCCTGCTCCAATTTATGCAGTGAGGAATTTGACCTGATAGCCTTCTCTCCTCAGACTGTTAGCCAGATCAGCATACCACCAGAGTATTTTACTCAGGTAAATATGCAGAAGTAGGTTTGAAAGTACTTGCATAGATGTTAAGTTGAGTGTGGAGGTGGGTTTTTTTTTTTTTTTTTCTTTCTTTCTTTCTTTCTTTTGTTTTTGTTTTTGTTTTTGTTTTTTTTTTGTTTTGTTTTGTTCGTTCGTTTTGTTTTTGTTTGTTCGTTTGTTTGTTTTTTGTAAGTGTCTGGTATCATCTGACGATGAAAAGACATTGAATAAACCACTGAACTCAACTGAACTGGGGGAAATGGAGTCATCCCGTTGGTAACGGTACAGTGAACTCCCCTGAACTCTCTCCATGGCAACAGTCTACATACATACAGAGTACAGCTCACCGACATGATTGGCGAAGTGTCCTCATCCACTGGATAACCGAACAGTTGACCCGTGAACACTCCGTTGACCGTCTGGGTGTCCGTGCGGAAGGTCAGCTGGGTGGTTGTCACACTGTGACCGACTTGCTCCGAGCGCTGCCCAGAGGTGCACAGTGGGTGACTTGGCTTTTTTCTTTTTTTTTTTTTTTCTTAATGATTTTCCAACATTAATAACAAAAGAGATAATAAACATAACATACAATGAACTTCATACAAATGGGTACGCTAAATCAAGGGAAGGAACTGGGGTAAAAAAAAAAAAAAAAAAAGTATAAACACATGAAAAAAAAAAAAAACCATTAAATAGTCCATTCAAGAATCAACGAAGAATAAAAGAAAAGAAAAAGGTCACAAACGTACAACCTAAACTCTTTCTCGTTCATTAGGCACACGAGGAATGAATACGTCCAGTATGCCTGTCTAAGTAGGGTAAAGTGGTTAGTCAGAATGTGTTCACATGTATACACATATTTTCATAAATTTCTTTTTGGCTTTTTAACTATGATTCCTCATAGGTGCTTGGTTATGCGTGTGAAACTCTTCCTATATGCTATCCAACACCCGTGCCACAGTGTGTGTATGTGTGTGCGTGTGTGTGCGTGTGTGTGTGTGTGTGTGTGTGTGTGTGTGTGTGTGTGTGTGTGTGTGTGTGTGTGTGTGTGTGCGTGCGTGTGCGTATGCGTGTTCGTGTGTGTGTGTGTGTGTGTGGTGTGTGTGTGTGCGCGCGCGCGCGCGCGCGCGTGTATGTGGTTCTACCATAGTCCATTTGCTTTTTGCTTGTATGTATATATGGTTGTTGTTGTTATGTGTCAGCAGTATGATGTATAACCATTGAACTGATTTTACACACATTTGGTGGAAAGATGGGATATGATCAGTGGAAAGATGGGATATGATCAGTGGAAAGATGGAATAGGATGAGTAAAAAGGTGGGATAAATCAATCAAAAGAGCGGATAGGATCAGTGAAAAGATGCGATATGATCAATGGAAAGATAGGATAGAATCAGTAAAAAAGATGGGATAGATCAAATGGAAAGATGGATGGGATCAGTAAAAAGATGGGATAGATCAATGGAAAGATGGGATGGGATCAGTAAAAAGATGGGATAGATCAATGGAAAGATGGGATATGATCAAACGACAGACTATATCTGGATTTAGATTTGAATCGAATGGGGGTCAAGTATTATGTTCAGCAAGGTTACCAAGAAATTGTCCTGCAAGACTACCGACAAATTTTCCAGCAAAATTACTGAAAAAAAATTCCAGCAAGATTGTCAACAAAATTTCCAGCAAGATTACCAACAAAATATCCAGCAAGATTACCCACACATTTCCCAGTGGATTTGAACGCTGTACAGTTGCTGTTTACATATTGACATATATCTATGAAGTGGTATATTTTCGTGGGATAGTAATAATTTTCGCCAGTATATACACTGATGCTACATATTTCCCAATACTCTTAAAAAAAAAAAAAAAAAGATTACCCGGCAAATTCTCATGCAGGGGGACCCCAACTCGAAGAAACTTTTCAGATACGTCTAAAGTACGTAACTCTGTTTTGTTTGATCATGTTCTCACACTAGAATTGCTTCCCTTTGACCAACCATATAACGAAAGTGACGAGACTCTTGCCTTGCGAGGTTTGCACACAGCGAGCCAGATGCAAGAAAGGCCGCTTTAGCCACAGATGCGTCTTAGTATAGAATTGCTCCAATTGCACGAAGAAATTGCGTGCGGTATGTGTGTGTGTGTGTGGGGGTGGGGGGGGGGGGGGGGGGGGCGAGGGGGGAGGGGGGGATGATGTGTGTGTGTGTGTGTGTGTGTGTGTGTGTGTGTGTGTGTGTGTGTGTTTGAGTGCGCGCGCGCGTGCGTATGTGCGCGGATGTGTGCCTGTAAGGGTGCATGTGTGCGTGCATGCGTGCGTGCGTGTGTCCATTCTTCGATGCCTGTCCATCCACAAATGGTACAGCCCCCTCTCATTTCACACAGGTCACACTGTTGTTTCGTCGCCTGCGTCCTGCGTACCCCTGTTGTACCTGTGTGCCCATCTTGAGAATACCTTCATACACACTTGTGTTCAGACAGTGCTGTAAGGGCACCTGCTTTACTTCAAACGTCCTTGACACACATTGAGTGATCATGTCAAAAGACAATAAATACAGGACATCGATGCTCACGTGTATCCAGAGTGGATCCTCGTTGAGTTCTATTTTCCCGGTGGAAGGATTGAGAAAATAGCCACTGGTGTAGACACCGTTGTCCTCGAAAGTCAACTGGGGCTCTCCTCTGTTCTGTGGCACCGCTATGGACACTTGCACTACCTGACCTACACACACACACACACACACACACACACACACACACACACACACACACATACACACACAAAAATGCATGCCTTATCCCACCTACACTCCACTTTAACTCCACTTCCTTCCTCTCCCCTTCACTCCACTCCATTCCATTCCCCCTCCTCTCCATTCCACTCCACTTCCTTCCATTCCACTTCATCACACTCCACTCCACTTCATTCCACTTCATTCCATTCCACTCCACTCCATTCCACTCCTCTTCGTTCCACTTCATTCCACTTTATTTCATTCCAATTTCATTCCACTTCACTTCATTCCACTCCACTTCATTCCACTTTATTTCATTCCAATTTCATTTCACTCCACTTTATTCCACTTTATTTCATTCCAATTTCATTCCACTCCACTTCATTCCACTCCACTTCATCCCACTCCACTTCATTCCACTTATTTCATTCCATTTCATTCCACTCCACTTCATTCCACTTCACTTCAACCCACTCCACTTCATTCCACTCCACTTCATTCCACTCCACTTCATTCCACTTCATTTCATTCCAGTTTCATTCCACTTCACTTCATTCCACTCCACTTCATTCCACTCCACTTCAGTCCAATCCACTTCATTCCACTTCATTTCATTCCAATGTCGTTCCGTTTCACTACATTCCACTTCACTTCATTCCACTCCACTTCATTCCATTCCACATCATTCCACTCCACTCCATTCCCACTTCACTCTTCCTTTATTCCACTTCCTCCCATAGGTGGTGAAAAGCCATAGCCAGGGAAGACAAAGCTAGGTGACGACATACAACAATGGAAGACAAAGCTAGGTGACGACATACAACAATGGAAGACAAAGCTAGGTGACGACATACAACAATGGAAGACAAAGCTAGGTGACGACATACAACAATGGAAGACAAAGCTAGGTGACGACATACAGCAGTGGAAGACAAAGCTAGGTGACGACATACAGCAGTGGAAGACAAAGCTAGGTGACGACATACAGCAGTGGAAGGAAGACAAAGCTAGGTGACGACATACAGCAGTGGAAGACAAAGCTAGGTGACGACATACAGCAATGGAAGACCAAGCTAGGTGACGACATGCAGCAATGGAAGACAAAGCTAGGTGACGGTGACGAGACATGGCCAGGGTGCACAAACCTAGATGATGACGCAAGATAAAGCAAGCCCTAAATAAAGTAAGAGAAGACGAGAAGAGACGAAAACACGACGAGAGATGAGACAAGACAAGGCCAGACCAGACCAGACCAGACAAGACAAGGCAGCCAATCTGGCATCAGCCGTACCCACCAGGATTGTAAGGCAGGTCTGTGCCAGGGGTGACGGTTTTGAAGGCTGCAAGTTCAGATCAATGTATCTGTCCCATTTCTCCGCCAGGTTCCTGTCGAGGCAAGATCAGATGTAGTAAGGCAAGGCAAGGCAAAACAAAGGCAAGAGAGCAAGGCAAGATCAAGGCAAACCGTTCTCGACACAACTTTGGGAATGGCCGAAAAAAAGAGAAGAAAAAAAAAAAGAGAAGAACAACAGACAAACAAACAAATAAACAAACAAACAAAAAAGAAAAAGAAGAACAAGAAACAAACAAAATAATAAACAAAAGCATAGCGACAAATACATAATAATATCAATAGAATGCAAACACAGTGCCTAACAAACCTTCGAAAAAAAAAAAAAAAAAAAAAGTGTATTGCTTAACAAAT